>CM022756.1:37559442-37726942 GCA_012411365.1 Ameiurus melas | reverse complement strand
CAGCCAAATGTTAATATCCCTGAATAAAACAGCACATCAAATATACCTACGGGTGTAAACCTTTCGAATAAATGCTCGAAAAAGAATTGGACTGCTGTCTCAGACCTGCTGTCAGCGCCTTCAAGTATAGAATTCACATGTTCTCCAATAACTTCCTGTTTCAGGTAATACAGCATACGTACTCGCAGCAATACCCTGAGGACAAGCATCGATATTACCAAGTGATGTTGCGAGATTAAAAGGGGTTATATCGAAAAGGATCGACAATAAACAAAGCATAGATTACTTGTTACACTGGTGTTTGAGGTGCTTGCGATAGCTGTCATCCAACAAAAGTGTATCTGGGTTGTACTTGCGGATCCACTCTGCCTTTTGCACGTCAAAAGAGCTCTGAGCCTTGACTCTTTTCCCTTTTCTTCCACGAGGCACAGGGATGGACAGACCTGTGAGAGGTGAAAATAACAAAACATGGCCACAAGTTGCAATCTGCAGGGTCCAAGCACTTCTGTCAAATAGTGCCCCCAGTGGACAGTTCTTGACCAGAAACGTACAACAAAAAGACTATCGAAGACGACGCCGTAGTTTCTCAGTTTTTATGAAGACTGATTCTATGATTAATTTGCAAAAAAGGTTTCTCATATTATGCAAAGTATCTTTCATTTTTAGTGGGTGTGGCTAAAGCAGTTTTCTATAGTGTCAGCAATAGAATTCGGATTAAAAGAAACTTCTTTCGACAATACCTAGAGACATTTTTGTTTTTTTTTCTTTTCATCTCCATAGATTTGTTCGGCACTGGTTTGGTCCCGTTTGGATGAAAAACCTAGGACTAGTTCGCAAAAGTAGGAAAATTGTTCTAGGCAGAAATGACATGGGAGATGAACGTTTCGTTCATCTGGTCCCAAGGATTCCAAAGATATCAGACACTTGAATCTGTGACAAACGGTTCAAGTTATGCCCATTGTTTTTACATGCTCGTTAGAGTGCCACCAGCATCACAAAATTTTGACCCGATCAGCCAGATGTAGTACTCTCGGGTACTACCTTCCCTCAAAGTTTCAGCTCTCTAGGCCTTACGTCTGCACGATCAGTTTTAGGGCAGAATAATCATCATCATCATCATCATCATCATCATCTGTACAGCCCTTTGGGCTTGAACCCCTAAAAATCCCTACAAATACAATAAGGGTTTCAGCCCTTATTAAAATGCTGAATTTTAGGAGATGCTCTCAGAAAGGGCTTCAGTACTGCAATGCTTCACACAAGACATGAATCAAATAAACGGTCCAATTTTGCACATATATTATGAGAGAAAAATATATTTTTTTAAAATTGGCATTAATAGAAATATATACTTCATAAATAAAGATCATTAGCGCTACGATTTTGGTCTAACAAAGTGGGCCTAAAGACTCGAAATGAACACATTTACATCTGTGTAAAGTACGCACTGTGCATTATTGATCTTTTCTAACCAATCCCAGAGCATAACTGAGACACTCGTTTAATATAAAAGATAAATGCATTTCATCACTCTGTCCCTAAGATACAAGGAAATGCGAAATGGTCACCAGAGAACTTCAGTCTATTGTGAAAGAAGCATTTCCTGTGCCTTTAAAGCAGTATTCAAACCCACTTCTCCTGCGGTTGAAAAGCAGCGTGATGTGTACAGTTTGGCAGGCCTGATACAGTATTTTAAATATTACGTTTGGGTGTTTTTCATGCCTACCCCCCCTCCCTGTAACTCCAGTAGGCCGCACACCACGGTGCGAGTACCTCTTTGCTTTATGGCTACAAAGAGGTCAATGTTAACCATCATCAGATGAAAGCCCCGTTCAATCAATCTAAAGGCTGGATTTTGGTCTTGACATGTCCCTTTCACTATTAAATTCACTTTGAATTGACTGAGGTTTTAGGTAATAATTAAACTTGAATTTTTTTAAACTCGTACCAGAGTGGTTGAGGAGTGTGTTTGGTTCCTGGCCATTCTCCGGCGTGATGAGCTCCCATATAAAGCTTTTGATGTTTTCATCTCCACGGTAATGTAGCAGACAGAAGACTAGGATGACCCTGCAGATGGTCTCCACATCCTTTTCCCCAAGACGACGCTTACACCTAGCATGAGACAGGATATCGTGCCAACGACCCCAGCTGGACACAAAGGGAGAGAGGAAATAAAAAAAAGTTCAAAAATAAAAACCGAAATAAATGATATTACAAAAATAAAATCTCTGCAACCCTCCAACTGATAACGGTGCAACCACATGCATGTTACATGGTTACATGTTTTTGGATAACGACACATACACAGTGACACATGAATTTAGATCTAGCTTTCATCGGGCCTCTGAAATAATTTAACATTGTATTGAAGGATTAGCGATGGGCTTACAGGAAATAACCGTGTTTGGTTGTTTGCAATGCCAATAAAATAGCCTCTTTCTAGTGGTTGACTATGAATTACGTGAGTATTATGTACAACGGTTTTCACAAAACCAAGTGAACGTTATTGAAACCTACACTAAACATGGTCTCCGCTGCAAAAAAAGTACTGGAGGATGCAGGAGAAAGCAATGCCTTAAAATCACGATTACATTCTAGAGTGCTTGAGACACATCAGACCATGAACAAGAAAACCGGTCAGGTACCCATAAATCAGCAGGTGTTTCTCCACCCGGAAGCAGTCGGTGCGGCCATAGCCACCACCAGAGTGACGGTCAGCACGGCGGGAGGCTCGAGCCTGACGAGAATTTTGGGGCGGATACTCATCATCACTGTCCAAGTCTGAAAGTTCGCCACTTTCCCCGCGAAGAGTCGAGTACTGTCGTGTCTGCTTCCGCACACGTGGAGTATCGATCACGAGGGTATTCTACAAAGGAAGTGGCAAATACAGAGGAACAAACAAATGAGTTGCAAACAGGAGATAAGGAAGAGTAGTGGTCAGATAATGGACTGACCCGGTTCTTCCTGGAGTTGGGGGAGGGGAAAGCCGAGCCGATGATCGTTCATTCATGGATTTACTTGAAATTGATTTATAAATGAAATAATTTGCAAAACCCTGTGTGTGGTGGAAACGTTCAAGTGTCACGGTGATGGATAAAATATACGAAAGATCATTCTGAGAGTCAAATTAAACGTCACACCAACAATAAAATGAGAAAAATTAAATCTTGAAATGTTTTGATTCAACTTTAAAATGTCCAATGTTAATATTATTAACGTTAAATATTCATAAAATAAAGCAACATGTATAGAAATGACTTAAATATATAGCATATGATTGCTGCGGAGTGAGGGGGTCCTTGCGGATTGTTTGAAATGTGCCAGGGGTCCAGAGCTCACAAAAGGTTGAGAACCACCGGTCTAGTGTATGAATTTTAGAAAGCTAACATCGTCTGAAAAAGAACACAGTTTTTTACTAAACAGAAGTATAAGCTGCTTCCTAATCAGTGGCACGTAACATCATCATCATCACGCCGCCAGGTTCAGCAGATACCCAGAGTCACCGACAATGACTTTCTTCAGTTTACGGTTTACGTCGACGTTACCTTTTACTCCCACAACATGACCTCGGTCACCACCAGACGGAGGCGTGATGGTCAAGTGACTGAGGACGAAAGTGTGCAACCAAGTCCTTTAAAAAAGGGGGAGCTTTTTATATTGAACACTCTGAACAAACGTTATAAAGTGGAGTTCGTGTAGCAGGGAAGTACGACCGTGTTGGTAACGAGGCCGTGTTGCTCCTCACTCGCGGTGTAGACACGGTGATAAACAGTGGGGAGCTCGAGATCTGGAATGTCTAATTAAAACACTAGGATCAAAAGTAAAACAATCGGCCGAGACGGCGAGTAACAGAAACCACAAGGTGCAGTGCAAGGGAGTTTTATCATTAATTTAGGACTGTAGTTTAACTCCGTGCTATTGTTTTTTTTTTTGCATCCATAAATCCCTATGCGTCTGGCTCTTGGAAATATTGGCGCCCTGTCCCGGTTTCGCCACAGCAAGCACCACTCACATTTTCTTCAGGAAATGTACCGGTCTAGTAATAAATGTGCTCTATAAATAAAAAATTGATTTGAGTACATTGGTAAAACATCTCTATTTCGTGATATGAAAAAAACATTTATGGCCAATACATATTCCCTGTAAAGAAATTAAATATTTAGTAATAAACACCTACCTTTCTATTTATGGTGTCCAAGTCAATGTCTGCTTTCTGGGCCCACTTCTGCCAAAATTCTGGGTCGTCCAGAGCAATGTCAGTCCTATTTTCAGATGCCACGAAGCTGGCCTTAGAAAAGGTGGATCCCTTGCCTTCACTCTCAATGGTGATAGTGGTGGCTCTCCTCTGAAGGATTTGGTCAATGTCTTCTTCACAGAAACGGCTGCCCTCATCATTCTCATCCATAATAGCAGCATAAGCTCCTTTTCTTAGCAAATCTTCAATTTCCTTCTTGGTGAACTGGTGAACCTTTTTTTTTTTTTTAAATTCAGTCATTATTTTTGTGTATGTTTTGATACAAGATGTATATAAAAAAAATTATATATATATATTTTACAACTCCAATTCCAAAAAAAGTTGGGACACTATAAAACGAATGCAATAAAAACAGAATGCAATGATTTGGAAATCTCAAACCCATATATAGAACATAGAATACATATCAAATGTTTAAACCCAGTAAATGTACCATTTAAAGAAAAATTAAGGTAATTTTTTTTATTTGATGGCCACAACACGTCCCAAAAGTTGAGATTAGGACAACAAAAGGCTGGAAAAGTAAGTGTTACTAAAAAGAAACAGCTGGAGGTTAATTGGGAACAGGTCAGTAACATGATTGGGTATAAAAAGAGTATCTTAAAGAGGCGGAGTCTTTCAGAAGAAGAGATGGGTAGAGGTTCACGGTATTCATCTGCAAAAAAAAAAAAAAAAAAACAACAACCAAAAAAAACTGCGTCTACAATTTGTGGAACAATTTCAGAATAATGTTCCTCAACGTAAAATTGACTATGAATCTCTCATCATCAAAAGATTCAGAGAATCTGGAGAAATCTCTGTGCGCAAGGGACATTCAATACTGGCAAGGGTGAAAATCAATACTGCATGCCCGTGATCTTCAGGCCCTGACGCGGCACTGCATTAAAAATCAGTCATGATTCTGTAATGGAAATCACTGCATGGGCTCAGAAACACCTTCAGAGCTCATCGTCTGTGAACACGGTTCACTGTGACATCCACAAACGCTGGTTAAAGCTCGATCATGCAAAGAAGAAGACATTTGTGAACACGATCCTGAAACGCAGCTGTCTTCTCCGGGCCAAAGCTCACTTAAAATGGACTGAGACAAAGTGGAAAACTGGTCTGAGGTCAGATGAAGTGAAATTTTAAATTCTTATTGGAAACCATGGATGCCATGTCCTCTAAACTAAAGACGACTGAAGAGGAGAGGGTTTTAATCAGCACTCAAAATCCTGCATCTCTGAAGATATGGGGTGCTTTAGTGCGTATGGAATGGGCAGCTTGCACGTCTGGAAAGGCACCATCAATGCTGAAAGGTATATATTAGTTTTAGAGTAACAAATGCTTCCATCCAGATTCCACCCCATCTTTACTTCTGAGAATCTCCGCCTCTCTAAGATATTCTTTTTATACCCAATCATGTTACTGACCTGTTCCAATTAACCTCATTAGTTACTAAATGTTCCTCCAGCTTTTTTTTAGTAACACTTACTTTTCCAGTCTTTTGTTGCCCCGTCCCAACTTTTGTGAGATATCTTACAGCCATCAAATTCAAAATGACCTTTTTCCCCTAAAATTGTACAATTCCTCAATTTAAACATTTGATGTGTTCTATGTTCTATTGTGAATAAAATGTTTTTGAGAGATTTGCAAATCCTTGCATTTTGTTTTTAATTAAAATTTTACACACGGCTGACAGCGTCCCAACTTTTTTGTAATTGAGGTTGTTAAAAAAAAATAAAAAAAAATACAGAAATCAAACACTTACCCCATTGACATTATTGTCTTTATTGCTACTCATGCTTTGAAGCACAGCCCTATCCAGTCCCAGCTTCAAACTAGCTTTGTCCAACATCTCCCGTTCATAGGAGTTTCTGGTGATGAGACGATACACCTTAACTGCCTTGGACTGGCCGATACGATGGCAACGGGCCTGGGCCTGGACAAAAAAAAACACCAGAGATGAATAGATTTGTAGTGCTCTTGAACATTTATGCAGTAGTAAACAATCATAGTCTTCCAAACAAAGCAGACAAGGCAGCACTCTTTCACGCCATCTACACTGAATCTGAATAGAAATGAGACCAAAATTTAAATAAAGTTGTATAAAAGTGGTATATGCAAACATTCGGGAACAGAACACAGCAATATTTTTGCACACAGTTAATAGGCCTGTGAACACAACAGATAGCCAAGAACAAGAAAACTGACCAAAAATATGACTTTAGGACATGGCTGCTAACATTTCCTTGCGACGCATATTCTCAAAAGTAGGACATTTCTGCTTCATTGCAGTTGGAGAACAGGATCATACGTCTCAGCGACCTAAACATGTTCCTCACTGTCCCGATTAGGCTGATCAGAATTGCTCTCTTTTAGGAAGAAACTTGTAGATTATTTCGCCATAATCTGTCCAACCACGCGATTGTACAGTGACTATTTACCGGTCGGTAGATCTCTGGATCAGTAGCATTGAGTTTCTCAAGGAAGAGGAAATTTGAAACCCAGGAATTCTATAATTATCAGCAGTGGCTAGATCACTAGATCAGAAATCCAGCAAGTCAAACATTTACATACATCCAAGTTGACGGACTTTAAACAGAAATTGATGTAATGACTTCCAGAGGCTTCCAGCTGGCCAACTGTTAAGGAGTTAACGATTAGGGTTTTATTTAAGGGCCTAACTAAAGCCAGTGCCTTTTATCCCTTGAGAACATGGGAAAATCCAAGCAGCTCTGCAAACACCACAGAAAGAACAATTGTGGACCTCTACAATCGCAGTTACGAGCATCTATAAGCAAGAATTGTACGTAAATATAAAAATCTTAGGACCACGACGATAGTAAATCATTCAGGAAGAAGGCGCAGATTGATGGATGCCCAGACTTTGGTCCAGAAGGTTGACTTGAACCCCGGGGCAACATCAATGGAACTGGTGAAGGAGTTGGAGGCATCATGTACTAACGTTCATTCACCTTTACATTTAGAAGGTTTAAAGGCTGTTGTAAAAGGAAGAAACCCTTACTCCAACACTGCGACAAAAAAAAAGAAGACAAGCTCGTGTTTGCTGGTCGTCCCCGGGACAACGTCCTACACTATATTGCCAAAAGTTTTTGGACACCAGCTCTCTCAGGCTTGATCATCATACGCGATCTAGCTTCAAAGAGGAGGCCTACTGTTGTCTCATCAGATTCGAATGAGCGAACTGCTCACCTCTCCCAGTGATATAAAATCCATCAGTGCTACTTGCATCACACGTTGCGGTCTTTTGTGTGTGTGTGTGTGTGTGCGCGCACGAGATTACTTTCACTTTTAAGCACATTGTTTTCAACTTTGACCTCCGCAAGTTATGAAGCAGACCGAACTTAGTCAGGAAGTGAATCCACAGACAGATCCACAGGCAAAATGGCCCTGAAGACAAGTTAAAACATGCTGCATCGCCACCAGACACTGCACGAGGACAACTCCGGGAAAAAAACGCTGCATCGGCGCTCATTCGGAATAAATGTATAAACTGAAGCATTTCCCATACAACGTAATTAAGGAAAACTGGGAAGAGGGAATCAATCGAGTTTAGCCATGTATTCATGTCTCGTACACCAAATATTCCACCTGTAAATGACGCTAGATATTTAGATCATTTACAGTAATGACTGGCAGCAGCATTTACAACATCTAAACCCAAGAAAGTATGCAACTGGATGTGTAGGCTTCCACGTCGGCCATGGACACGTGCATCTCCAAATTTAAAAGACAGTTCTTGCAGCTGGCTGGCTATTACGGTATGTTTGGCCCGTGGTTGCACTCTCCCGAGTTCTCTCTCCGGTTTCTTCTTATCCAGCCTGATGCGCTGAACAGAGGGCTGAGGGCCGTTGTGCCCAAGGTGGAAGACGGGGGAGGAGCGCCCAGTGCCCTAAATATGGCTATAGGTTTTGACCATGATGTCTATAGAATGATGTCTGTGGAGGAAGACTGAATGCCTTATTTTGCATCCATCAAAGTGATGGATGTTCTTCAATATTTATTGTCAATGCTTATAAAATTTGCAACTTTACAACTTCTTTTTTCGTTTTTCAAAATAAATGCTGCATTGACCTCTCTCTCCCCCTCTCTCTCTCTCCCCTCTCTCTCTCTCCCCCCCTCTCTCTCTCTCCCCTTCTCTCTCGCTCATTTCTGCCTCTTACATGAAGATACCGTTTTTATTTGTGTAGATCATGACGCATTTGCTTAGTTTAAAAAAACAAAAACAAAAAAAAAACAAAAGAAAAAGCATTTTTCAAAATGAGCTTAATTCTCCAAGCATTCACCTTTCCCACCCTATACACTGCTTTTTAAAGTCCAACGACAAATATTATGACACAAGTACAAGATGCACTGTAATATACTTCGAAGAAGTGGAATTAAAAGCACAGTTAACTTTGGCCCGAGTTTCGGAGTAGTCCCTAGCAAATCTAGTAACATGACAACATGAACAATGAAGAGAAAAAGTAGTAAAAGAATAAAAAGTATTCAGCACGCCAACACGTTTAAATGGCTTCTTTTCCTGGATTACGCAACGTTGAAGAGTGTAAACTTACATAATCAGCATAAAAAACATGAAAAGAAAACGCAGGGGAAAGAAAAAAGAAAAAAAAAAGACTGCGTTCAACATGAGCACTCCAAGTTTATAAAATACACCAACACAGTCAATTTAATCCGACTGCAAGAGTCATGATGATCATTTACTCCATGATCTCACATCGATATTCCAGGAAAGATGACCATGTAGGCCGAAAAGTATTCAGGTTGCTAAAGATGACACTGATGTGAGCCTGGTCACTCTTATTCTTATTTAGAAGTACAATGCATCAGAAGAAATGCACAAACCTAGACTACACCCCCCGTTCACTTTAACAGGAAAACCTATACATTCTGCAGTTATCGAATCAGCCAATCATGTGGCAGCAGCACGATGCTAAAATCACAGGTCAAGAGCTTCAGTAAATATTCATATCAAATATCAGAATTGGGGAAAAGTATGATCCATGTGACCCATCTGGTACCAACAACCATGCCACAGTTAGAGTACTGCAGAAACTGTGGAGATCCTGGGAGTTCCACATGAAACGGTTCCAAGATTTTTTACACAGAATGGTGCAAAAAAAAAAAAAAAAAAGATTGTGTGTAGGGTCTTCAGGCTGAAACATGTTGAGAAATATCAGAGGAGAAAAACTATTTTTGTTAAAGTGGACTGTATGTACACCAACTAGAATGACGTGCAATCATTAAACATTTCTTGAGATAATTTTGAAGGCACGGTGTTAAAAACGTAGGTGTGATAGGAATTAAAAATATATATATATCTATGGTGAGATACGCGTCAAATAACACTGAATAACTGAGAAGCATTTGTGCTCCAAGACCTTGAAATCAAATTTCCGGTAGATTGGGCCAAAAAGATTAAAGCTTTAAAACCATAAAGAAAACGAAAGTATAACTGGACTCTGTGCATAATGAAGTGGAAAGTGTGAGCCGTGCAAACTCTCACCTGAAGGTCGTTCTGTGGGTTCCAGTCGGAGTCGAATATAACGCACGTGTCCGCAGCGGTCAGGTTAATACCCAGTCCTCCAGCACGGGTACACAGCAGGAAGACAAACCGGTCAGAGTCGGACTTACTGAAGCGGTCGATGGCTGCCTGACGAAGGTTTCCTCTTACTCGACCATCAATGCGTTCGTAGAGATATCTGGTAATAAATGAAGTAAATAGCTGTGATGGACATCCTGTGAAGAATCCAATGAAATAAACCTCACTCCCCAAACTAATTGTGCTATTACAACACGCCAAGCTACACTACCGGGCCAAAAACAACGTCCCTGTTGGGATTTAAATAAACAAATACTTACGCGCATGTCATTTTTACAACCACATTTCTTCCACGTCCAAACAATTGCCAGTAGAACTCATGGCCGTGTTTAATAGTGAAAGTAAGAGCATCTCCACATGCACAACGCAAGGGAAAACACTTCCCTTTCTGACCTGATCAACTGCTTTCAGATAAATAATCAACATGACACCAGTTTAAAATGAAAGCCTTTTTTTAAAAATCTTTTTCCTACCTCTTATGGAGGAGATAATCTTCTAGAATGTCGAGACAGCGCACCATCTGGGAGAAAATAAGCACTTTGTGTCCACCAGCCTTGAGACGAGGCAGCAACTTATCCAGAAGAACCAGTTTCCCGGCGGAGCGCACCAAGGCCTGAAGGTGGAAGTCTGGAGCTGAGGCATTGTACACCTCCCGAAGTTCAGCCAATATTTTCTCTTCAGCACCTGAACAGATCCACACAAAGCATTACAAGATGACATCATAAATACCCAGGTGTAGATCTGAAAGGACAAAGAGTAAAAAAACCTGTGCTAGCAAGAACACAGTCCTAAATAAAGCCTTGGCCAATCATATTGAGATTGTTCTCCTTAAAGCGTGAAACACTTGTACAGAGGATGAGAACCAAATTAAAAAGGATAGTGAGCGTGTTAGACCTCATCCTCATTGATATTTGGTCACTTCGTGTGTCTTAAATATCAGGATTATATCCAGTTAGGCATTAGCCACGTAAAAAAAGAACCCAGTGTATATACAAAAAGATGCATGAACTAATCAGGAATAAACAGGGTTTAGGAGAGAGACCTGTGATTAAATAAGGGTGGTTGCAGCATTTGCGGAGCTCCATCATGGTGTTAAGAAGATTGGGGACGTTGCTGTTATGAGTAGCTCCCATGCTCAAGAAGCTGAAGTTACGCTCTAGAATAGCACGGTAGTACTTCTTCTGCACATCAGTCAACTCCACCTAAAGAAAAAAAAAAACAACAACAACACTTATTTAGATATTTCGAATGCTAAAACATGGAAACTGTGTCGGAACAGCATGCAATATTATCTGGTCCAGGATACTTTAAAATAAAGAGATAGGATTGCTTAAAAGTTTCTCTTCGGTAAAAAGGTACAGCTCTGGAGGATCTGGAACTGGGATGTTGGATGAAGTCGCCTCCCGCTCTCACACACATTCACATTCCCGCTCTCAGGGCAGCCCTCATGTAAATGTAAATGTGCACTTATATAGCGCTTTTATCCAAAGCGCTTTACACTGTGCGCTTTACACCCATTCACACACACACACACTCACACCAACGGTAGCAGAGCTGCCATGCAAGGCGCCAACTTGCCATCGGGAGCAACTTGGGGTTCAGTGTCCTGCCCAAGGACACTTCGGCATGTGGAGTCACCCGGGCCAGGAATCGAACCTCCAACCCTACGATTAGTGGACAACCCGCTCTACCAACTGATCCACAACCGCACACCATCATGTCATAGCTAGTCTGGCTAGATTCCTAGATTCCTTAAACCAGCACAGGACAAAAGTATACTCAATCCGTAATGAACTAATAAATAGTATGTGTCACTAATAAATTATCCAAGGTAAGAAAGATAGTCTAGCACACAATCGTTTAGCATGAGCAACTAAAACTACGTGATAACTTGCTTGTCAGCCAAATTGGGATGCCTCCAACAGTGTAAAACATCACCTCATCTTTCTCTTCATATCACACCCAGTCAAATTCATCCCTCCAGGTAGGGATAAATCACCTCCCTTTTATTTTCATAATATGTTCGATTCCATGGTCGTTTTTTTGTTCAGTTCTATGCTTTACCAGGTGCTTGGCCCGATTGCGGAGGCTCGACAAACGACGTGAAACAATGTGCTGCGCTGCTGTTGCCTGAGGTAAAGTCAAATCGAATTCTGATTGGTGAAGCTGGTTTCTATGCATCTGCTTGTTTAAACCTGCACTTCTCTGTTTTCTGCTCTAGATTATTTTCAGCAGCAGCAGAAGTTATTATTATTATTATTATTATTTTGTTAGTCATTTTTAAGCTAAAATTCTTTCATTTGCCCGTCCAAAAAGGAAAAAACTTTGACATTCTTATGGTAGAAACCATTTTGTCGGATCTACTAAGACTCGTACCTCAATAATGGTCTCCTGCTTTGGCGCCAAGTTCTTTTCCACATCCTCTTTCAGTCTGCGTAGCATCATGGGTTTCAGAATAGCTTGCAGTTTCTGCACCTAATGTGATGATAAAAAAAATAAAATAAAGAAAAAGGCACTGATACCTGTTTGGGTTCTTTTTAAAGAATGTCTAATATGCGTGCGAGAGTACGCACATACCTGCTCCTCCGTTTTGAGATTACCAAATTCACGCAGGAACTCTGTCTCCGAAGGGAACTGTGCAGGTTCTAAGAAGTGCAACAGACTGAACAACTCTTCCACAGTATTCTGCAAAGGCGTGCCCGTTAACAGCACTTTATGCTCCTGTAACGGGAAAGTAAGATGACTGACTGACAGTTCTTCATCGTCTGGCAATTACCCAAGAAAGAAATGTTTCGATTCCATATTGGTGAGCAACAATGCATTCTGTACTGTGGAACTCAACTTGTGAAAGGTTTTTAAAAGTTGGAAAATAGAAGGAAGGGTGATTTTATTTTCAAAAGGTAATCGGTCATATGTTGTCCCTAAAATCAATCAATAATCGTGATCAATATTAAAATCATGATAATTTATCAAAACAATCATGATTATCATTTTGGCAATAATCGTGCAGCCCACACACACACACACACACACACACACACATATACATACATACATACATACATATATATATATATATATATATATATATATATATATATATATATATATATAAATAAAAAATAGAGTTGAAACAACAAATCGATTATGAAAATCGTTGTCAACGAATCTCATTATGGATTAGTTGGTCTGCGCGGCACGGGGGAGATTACATTACACGAAAAACACGCTTCGGAGAGTAAATACTAAAGCTGTGTCCCAAATGAAGTACTCTACATGTACACTACGCACGGTGTACTCTACCGTCTAGTATGTGGATTTAAAATAATGCATAAATACTTGCATACAATATAAAGTAAAATAAATGTGTTTTTATATATATATATAAATAAAGAAAGAAAGAATTTATGCATTTTTTATGGATGCACAAAAGCACTGAATTATACTACAGTCCTAAATTAATAATATATATTCTGGTGTGTGTGTGTGTGTGTGTGTATTGGGGTTTTTTCTGTTTTGGACAGAGTTGTGTAACGTTTTAGTCTGAAGTTTATATTTGTAAAACTCAGTTTGTGGATTTTATTTTAAATAAACAAAAAAAAGGGGGGTACTGAAAGATTAATGGAAAAAATAATCAGGCAACTAAATGATTATGAAAATAATTGTTAGTTGCCGCCATAATACACACACACACACACACACACACACACACACACACACACACACACACACACACACACACACGTCTTTTTAAAAGTACAGCACATTTTCAATGGTATAGTCTGTACTGTTTATTTTTGTAATAAAATGAAGTAATATTTTACTATTCGAGGATTATGTTTTCATTCAGTATCAATTTTAAAAGCGATCGATTGATTAAACTGTTATCGGCAGGTACTGCCCAACTTCGTTATCGGTAAAATACACCATTGGTTGATGGCTAATTATAAAAGGTTACTGCAACTGCTGCTGAACGTCTACAAACAGTTGAAAACGAAATATAATTCGCAAAAAAAAAAAAATCTGTAAAGCAAAACTCTATCGCTCGATTATCAAACAAAAAAAATCTAAAATATCAGACGAACTCCATTTGAGCACAAACAATAGTAGTATGAATAGTTATTCACAAAAGATGTACATGTTGGTGTCTACTCACGCACCACATTTAGCATCTTGAGACTGTCCAGCAGTTTGCAGTTTCTGTTCTTCAGGCGATGTGCTTCATCAATGATCACACAACGCCAATAGATCTCCCTCAGTTCTGGGCAGTCAGACAGAACCATCTCAAAGGTTGTGATCAGAGCATCAAATTTATAAGCTCCTGGAATGAGGTGCCCCTTAAGAGAGGGAAAATATATATAAATGAATTAATGAATGTATACCTTGAACAAACTGAAACCTCAGTGATATTAAATGACATAATACAAGACAAAAATACACTTCATCATCTACACTGTCAGTACTTTTTCTGCAAATTTCTAAAGTTTGCCTGTCGTACTGAATATAGAGTTCAGATTCATTCGCAGTATTGCGATAACTGAAGTTATACACCGATCAGCCATAGCATAAAACGTTATGTAGCACAAACTGCTTAAAACGTTCGTGCTGGCTATGATAGAAAGGTGTCAGAACACAGCGCATCACAGCACGTCCCGTATCGGGCTGCATGGGCTCAGGCCGGTCAGAGTGTCCATGCTGACTCCTGCCGAAAGTGCCTACTATGGGCACGTGGGAATCAGAACTGGACCTTGAAGCAATGGAAGAAGGTGGCCTAGTCTGATAAATCGTGTCTGCTTTGGCATCACATGGACGAGGGGAAGAGATGGCACCAGGATGCACTACCGGGGGGAAAAAGACAAGCCGGTGGAGACCGTGTGATTCTCTGGGCAAACCTTGGGGTCCTGGGGTCCATTCATGTGGATGTTACTTTCACATACGTTTCACCTACATAATGATTTCAGACCATATGTACAACCCTTCGTGGCCACAGTATTCAAGAAAGGCAGCAATAATGGCAGTGGTTCCTTTCGGCACTGCCACACTGTAGAAATTCTTCTGGAATGGTTTGAGGAGCGTGACAGAGGTCAAGGTGTTGACTTGGCCTCAAAATTTCACCAGATCTCAATCTGATCACACATCTGTAGGATATGCTGGACAAACAAATCCGATCCATGGAGGCCCCACCATGCAACTTGCAGGACTTAAAGGATCTGCTGCTAACATCTTGGTGCCAGATACCACAGCACACCTTCAGAGGTCTTGTGGAGTCCACGCCTCGACAGGTCAGAGCTGGTTTGGTGGCACAAGTTCGACCTGCACGATATTACGCAAGTGGATTTAAATGTTATGGCTGATCGGTGTGTATTTCAGTACACTGCTTATTGTTTTTTAACGTATGGAATAAAGCAAAACCATGAGGCATAGGAAGACCAGAAGACATTTTGTGATTGCGTAAATGTTTCTAGGTGTTAATATTTTTTTACAAGCCAAAAACCAAGAACTCTTTTTTTTTTTTTTCCTTTTTGCAAACATCAGACCACCACTGCCGTGCGTGTGTGCGTGAAATGCAAGACCAACCTTATCGTCCTTGCAGTACATCTCATACTGCTGGATCATTTGTCTGCTGGCCAGGCTGCCGTGATAGACAATAGCGTTCATTTCTGTCCATGTGGAAAATTCTCTTTCCCAGTTTGTGATGGTAGAGAGAGGGGCAATTATCAGAAAGGGTCCCTGGACTCCAGTAGCAAATACTTCAGACAGTAGGGCTATTGACTGGATAGTCTTACCAAGACCCATCTCATCCGCCAGAATGCAATTCTGCCTAATAAGAGATGTTCATGCAGGAAACAAATTATTATTATTATTATTATTATTATTTTTAAATCAGGAAAAGGCTGTTGCAAGCTAATTAAGTGCATGTGTAACAAATGAAGAATTCCACAATGTGGATAAGACAAGATTGATGCCGAAGGATCTCTGCAGTAATGACCAACTCACATGGCATAAGCAGCGTCTATATAAAATATAGATGCGAATGTGTTCATGATGCATGGCTGGTTGGAGCACCAAAATTACCACACACACTCTACATACAGTGTGGTCCAAAAAGTCTGAGACCACACTGAAAATCTGAATTTTCAAAGAGAACAATAGAATTTAGCACTGTTTCTAGGTCCCGATTTAAATTTAAGCTTTAATTGTGAGAATGATCACGTTAACTGCTTTGCACAAAAAGGTCCGATTTTCTAAATGCTTCATCTCTCGACTCTCCAGGATAGCCCAAGTGCACACGGTCATTAAGCAAAAAAAGGGGACATACCCGATACAAAGAAACGGAATTATTTACAATTAAAAAGCTGCAAATAACGGTCAAAGTCAGAAGTTTGCATTACTTTCCTTCTGAAACGACGAGGATTTACGCCACACAAGTTGCACTTGATTATTACTAGGGTGCATGCACAGAAGATGTAGGCTACATGTTAGGAAATCCAAGAAAACCCCAAAGCATCACTGACCGAAGTTGTGTGAGTGTGGAGTATATTTATTATTCTGCATTTTAAACTTGGTTTCACTTTGATTTACGCAGTAGGACATAGAAACAAGGGTATTAGTGCCATAAAGTGTTACTATACTGAAGATAGAAAACACTTAATACTTTATAAGCTTGACTTGACAGTAATATTAACGCATTTTATATCGCTCTCAGTACCTGTTATACCAGTTGAACAGTAGCCAGTTGACTCCCTCTAGCTGATACTCTCGCAGGGTGTTTCCACTAAGGTATTCTCGTGATTGCTCCAGCTTCTTCCATGCACTTGCAGGTGGGCGAGACTAACAGGAAAATAGTTTGGGGACAAATATTTACACAAGAATTCCTGTAGATCATCAGAAACATTCCCCACCCAAGTTCTTCCATGAAGGACCTGGTGAAGTACACCATTACAAAGGGTAAGATTATAGAGGTGTGCGGTGGTGAGGTGAATGCCAATATGTTCTGGGACTGCTAACCATGAAATCTACAAGCACTTACAGACTTCCTCGCAAACTACAGTAGAAAAAGTAGTCATTATTGGAGACATTGCTGGAGACTCTGTGTCCATTTTCAAGGTAAAAATGGACATTTGAGAAGGGTCACTCTGTCCCCTGTCTAAAACAGCGATCTCTGATCAATATCGTATTTAGAAGCCGATCAAGTAATGAAATGCTTGGGAGTCAACATTCCACTTTATATGGCTTCAGAGGGAGAAAAAGCTAGTACCCGGTTTTAATGATCACAATTAAACTTAAAAAGAAAAAGAGACCGCTGAAAGATTACAACATATATGGCTTAAATCTAACCTGGTAGTCCTCAAAACTGCATGAAAGGAGAGCCTTAAATATAGAAAAGCTGCGCATTGCTGCCTGATCAGCATATCTCTCCAATCTAACAGAACACAACACAAATAATCCTAGATTTTTATTTAATACGCTGGCAAAGTAAACCCAGAGTAAGACCACCACGAACCTGCCTCTGTGATCAGGGGTGTCTTGCTCCTCATGCTATTTGATCTCAGGGCCATTTATCAAGCAAATGTTCAGGTCAGTCTAGAATAATATTGCGGAATGTCCCGTTCCTGGCGTAGGTCTTATTTGACTGATCATAAAATGTTCATTGCGACTTTTCTATGCATACAAAAGTGATGTTTTCCCACTCTGTTCTAGGCCCATGAATAAGCTCCAGTTATTACGGAATGCAGGAGTCACAGTTTGTATTAGAACCAGAAATTTTCGATCACATGAATGATCTCACCCTACTGCAGCAACATTCTGGTCTATTATAATTCACCATTTCTACTATGATCAAAAGGTGCAGGTTATCATCATACATTGAATAATGAAGCCAATAGCAGGGGGAGGAGCTTGTTCCAAAAACTAGGGGAAATCAGTCCAATTAATGTTCAATATTCAGTTTCAGATCCTAGGCTGAATATCAAACTGTTTGACTACTCAAATTGGTACACAGCTTTTCTCTTGGGTAAAGGTGCAGGTCTGGGGTTTAAGAGGCATCAAACGTTTTGGTATACATAAAGAAGTTTGAATGTTTTGATGCTGCCCCCCTACTTCTCCTAGCTCTCCAGATCGGCTTGATTCATTATGATGCTTGGAGCTTCTGCTACTGTGGGTGCTCCCACAAGGATTGCAGTTCCACAAAAAAAAAGTTCACGCTTATGATTATTCTTCACTGGATAAACACCAGCATACTGCAGACTTGTACCCAAGAACTGCTGCTGTAATCATAAAGACATGCTCTTGCTGAACATCCCTTCAACACATTAAATATTGTTTGAGAGCATAATAGAATTGTGGAAGAGTAATCATTTTTAATCCCTCTGTCCAGTGTCACCCAGATGATGATGGGTTCGCTTTTTGAGTCTAGTTTCTCCGGAGGTTTCCTCATGACATCTAAGGGCGTTTTCCTTGCCACTATTGATTCTGGCTTGCTCAATAGGGATCTAAATATAAATCTACATAATGATGTCTGTAAAGCTGCTTAGTGATAATATTTATACGCAAGAGCACTATACAAGTAGACTAAATTGAAATTTGAGAGTTTAATTGGAGAGTAGTCGAACAAATTGGAGAGCAGCATCCATCTGAAACTCACAGGTCTTTTGATTCTGGGTTGGCGACTCTGGATCCTTTTGAATTCCTCCACCTTCCCTTCATCTACATCTTCTTTCAGCTCCCACGTGGCATCCTCATAGGGCAGAGAGCACCACTTCACTAAGTAGTAGATCACCGGCTATTACAGAACAGCAAAGAGAAAGTTCACTTAAACCAGACATACAGACTTTCATAACAAATTCTGGCTATAACCAGAGGGAAAAAAAAACAAACAATTTTGCTGGTCCAAAAAAAATAAATTAAAAAAATGAAATAATAAAAAAATCGAACCTCTCCGTTTTCCTTGTCCACACTATGGGACTCATCCAGGATGCGGTCCGCTTCTATATAATCTGAATTGAACGGCTCCTCGTCCTTAGACAATGATAGAGAATATAAAGAATGTAAGGACTTCAGCTGAGAACAGGAAAGACATTTCTCTTAGTATTCAAAGTGATTTATTGGCATGATGGTGCATTTGTACTATCAAAGCTCGTTTCTCGATTATAATAAAACGAATACATTTCAAACATTCTGTAAAGAACACGTAAACCTTGCTTGCGTGGTATTTCGCTCACATCTGCTAGCATGCTTTTTTAAGCATGCCCGATTTGTCTAGTCTTTATAAACAACTTGATCTTACTGTTAAAACACGAAGAGTTAACCACGTCGTGAAAGAACAGACTCGGGGTCACCCTGCTCAGGTAGTCTGCCATGATGCTCGTGTTTTACTACCAAATAGGAACGGATTTTGCTCAGTATGAAGGGAAGGGAAAAACTAAAGGTCACTGAGTAAACTTTTTTTCTGCAGAACCAACAAACAGCATCAATTTCAGCATTTCACCTGTTCAAATCTCCCTCCTCAAATTTATACTGGAATAATAAACTGGAGTTAATAGGCTAAAAGCTTTTGTGTTGCCCACAAGGGCCTAGGAGACATTACCGAGCATTCGTCAGTATTTTAATCAGAAAAAACGATCTAAAGCTCTATGTTGTTGCGATGTGGGAACATGTTTATAGCATGTAAACGAACTCACCCCACCAAAATGGACAAACTATCGCATTTCCCAACCCTGGACTTGGTGTACCACACCAACTTAAACTCAGGCAAGCTTGTTAATTAGCTGATTGCTGCTGTAAACTGTGAATTCCTCTCGAGGATTAATCATGTGCTAAATCTATATAGACAGGTATCTAGTTTCATCAATCGTGTTGGAAGCAGGAAAACAGGTCAAATTTGCAGGACAGGACCAGAGTTGAGAAATTAAGGTGTACCGGACAAGCTTAGGAGTCGTTTTGTCATTCAACCTCTTGAAACAAACACACAAAACATTTTAAAAGACGTTTCTCGTCACCATTAACAATTTATTCTTTCTGGGTCAAAATCTTCCTTTTGCCAATAAACAAAAGAGCCGTTTTTATCATTCTTGTATGAAATTTTTCAGTGACCTCCTGTAGTTGATGTTAAAAATACTTTTTTCTGGCTAAGCCGGGTAGCTGGAGTGAGGATGGATGTGCTAACACAGCCACTAGTGGTCAGGTGTCGATTATTGCATTGACTTCTTCCAGGAAGTTAGTAAGCACCTCATGAGTTCTTTGTGTGATGCCTATAATTCGTTCACAGATTCCTCCCATGTGGGAAGAGTGAGGAGGGTTGAATGTTGTTGCACAGCAACACTCCGTGAGGAATTCTCTACAGCTGTCCATCAGCATTAGAAGGAATTCCCAAGTTTTCACAGGCTCCAATCAAATCTGTATCTCTATCAGGAGGTCCAGCTTGACTGGTCCTCGGATTCCCGGCAGGAATATCGTCAGAGTGAGTATGGAGCAAGAAGGGTCCATGGATTCTAGACCTCTATGCAGATAGCCGGATGCTTAAACACCTCTTACTTTCAGCGTGGCCTCCTATGGTTTGAAGTGCAGATACAATCCGAAACACATCCAATTCCACATGAGTAAAGAGAGGGATAGAAGCTGAAACTAGCCGGAGGCAGATATGCCATCCTCTGCACTTTGCATAGTCCTCTAAGCTTACAACGGGTCACACACTTGAAACTATGAGACCGGATACCACCGCTTGACGTCAGCTATGCAATATCCAGCAGACTGACTGGAGTCTTTGTTTCATGTCATAGTTAATGTTTAGGTTAGTTGGTTTAGTTAGCTTAGTTCATTGAGTTGGTCGTGGTTCTTGTATCTCGAGTCTGCTCTCCTCTGTTTCAATAAAAGCTCTCGTCCTAACTGCACCTGCATCCGTCCTGCTTCGTTTACGTCACGAATCGTGACCGTTACAACGTGGACACCTGCGGCTTATAGACAAGTGCGGCCTATAAATGTACAAAATGGTTTTTCTGAGGTGACCTCAGCCACCTTCAGACGGAGGCGTAATCGTCAAGTGACGACGGGGAAAAAATTGTGCGACCACGAAGGTCCTCTAAGGCAGGGGAGCATTTTCTATTAAATGCTGTGAAGATCAAACTTCACAAAGCAGGGCGTGTGTAGCACGGACACACAACAGTGACACGCAAGCACAGACTTGTGTTTATATCCAAAAGGCTACACGGTCTACACGGGGCAGCGGAAACCGGTGCGAGCTGCTTCAAAGGTTGTGTTTAATTTGTGTTTATAGTCATTATATTCTGTATTTTGTGTGAAACAGTGTAAATGCTGTAGTTTATTATAACTGGAGCGATCTAGTGTTTAATTACAGTGGGCATGTCTGGTATCATTTTTTATCCATACATCATGGTGAACGATGTGGTGAGATCATAAATATCATATAGATGTAGGAAACAACATTTACAATACATGTTAATATGTCGTCTTTCTCCACCCCCCCGACCCATTCTCAGGAACTTAATTATCATAGTGTCTAATCAACTGGGAATCAATCCAGTCGTAAAACCCATGGTTTCATTCCCATTCGGTATCTTTGTCGCTACACATTTCAAAGAGGCTCAGGGATATAAAAGAAAGGAGGGCGTGTAACGCAGGAGTGGCTTATAACATCAGAGGCTGCCTTTTTGCCATTAATAGGTTATCGCCACGCATCTAATGTCCACGACACAGATCAACATTCTTCTGAGTTACATCCGTCTCCGTTTTATGTACATCTTCATTTGAGAGTTTATTTAATGAATTAATTTGCCAATTCTACCTTTAAATATTCGCTGGCTCGTCCGTAACAAGAAGTGCATGTATTTACAGCTAAAGCCGCCTCATGTTAGACAAGCCTAGGCTTGCACGTCGATATAAACCTCGGAGCCAACAAAAATAATTGCTTATTATAGGCTACATGAAAGCCTCTGACAAAGGAATGTCTCTTTATAATGAAATTTTAGCATGAAATTGTTTAAGACTAAATATAATCAGATCACTGAGATATTATACTTCCAGCACTAACTAGAAGATCATCTTTTCGAGTCATATAATTCATTAAATGGAGTCAGATATTTAAATCATAAATTAACATTCGACCCTCGACTGCACCCATGTCGGTCTCTGGTCATAAGAGAGCAGTGGGCTAAGGAAAAAATACTTCATCTTTCAGTCCTATAAAGTAAACATGGAGTAAAACAATAGACCTAAAGGCCGTGAGTAACAGAAACCGTAAGGTAACTGTAATTTAATTTAAGACTGGAGTTTAATTACCACTGCTTCGTTTGTGCATCCGTAATGTTTTTTAAGCACAAATACTTAAATATACAGTGTATATTATATACATAAATATATTATATAAACTTTACATTAACAACAGTTTGTCCACACATACACACACATTTACATAAATATACACATTATATATACATACACACACACACAACACATACATACACACACGGACAAACGGTTGTTAATGTAGTCTTAACTTTATATTTGTAACGCTCAGTTTGTGGATTTTATTTCAATAAAACAAACTAAGAATGGCACTGAAAGTTTGCCCGCTACCCCTCACCATGCAATTAAACCGAACAATAAATCGGCCAATTAATCAATTAGGAAAGTAATCATTAGTTGCAGCCCTGTAGCCCGGTTTTTGGAATAGGTGTAAACTGGTTTGATAGGCCAGTTGTTTAGTTAGAATAAATGACGGCTAGCCTGTTAGTGAGAATGTTTGTTAACGACATTCATGTGACTGAATAAATGTCTCCGAGTACTTTTGTTGTTCCGAAGTCGATGTTCAGTGGGAACTAAAAAAAGATGCTAAAAACAAAGAAAAAGAAAAAAAAAAGTGTGACTAACTAAGCGATATTCTTCTTGGGTGTTACGATGAAGCACAGATAAACAAGCCATTCAGCACCCGCTGAAACGGTTCACCTGCCATGCTATGTTATGGAGTAAGGAAGAGGATGTGACTCATGCCTGGATGGCCCCCCCTGGGGTTTAACTGACTGCAGCAGACAATTACTGTCCGGTGGACCTGCTCAAGATGTTCTTCTTGACACACTGTGCCAAAAAAACAACTACGTAGGCGGCCAGGAAAACATCTAGAGGATTTAAGTGCAGAAGTACATACATTAATGAATGAACCAGATGAGAACTGACAAAGTAGATGAGGAACAAAACATGACAAACTGTTAACAGTGAAGCCTGCCATATACACAATCACACATGCAAAGCCACAGCAGTGGATGAGAGAATGGTGGTGACCAAAGCAAAAACAGGCATTGACTAGGTAGCAAAGTGCAGTATTCACAAAACACGACATGACCGTCATAAAACACAGCGAGGTCCACTCATGGCTCAATCCATCTGTACATGGACAATTTCAATACCAACCAAAAGCTCTTCAGGAACCAGCAGTCAAACCTTTGGTGCTTGTGAAACAAAGGGACTGTAGAAAACGAACAAACGTCCAAACAACGCAACAAATGCTCCGACTAGGAAGTCACAGAGAATAACTTTTACGTGGGTTAGGGGTGGTCCTCTGGTGTTTGTGAAGTGGACGGACACCCAGGAAGTCTCGGTGTACTCCACTATACATGCAGCGTACAGTGGAGATGTTAGTAGAGACGTGTCATTTGTGGGAAGGGTGGTAGGACGGGACACTTTGCAAGAGCTGAGCATGTGTTCTTTCTCCCCGTTTTTTTTTTATTGCACTGTTCCACTGTATCGTCCTGTATTGCAAGACTTCGGTAGAAGTTGAAAATAATGTGCTTGCTTTATGCTCGTCTGTGTGTATAAACGGGCCCTGTTTTCTCAGGTCAGTTTTGTTCTGTTATCTTCTTCAGTTGTGCCTTATGGTTTAGTTCTATTTGGTTGACCACAGTTTATATTAGAGATGCACCGATGTATCGGCTAATAATCTGCATCAGCCAACGAAGGCAAATTTTCACGCTAACAGCGATCAGACGACAGTTTAAAAAACATCCGCTGATCAGGGCGAAAAACACATGGATTTGGTGCTGTGTGTAAAGACGACGTCTCTCGTGTGGAATGAGGACAAAACTGCCGTGTGTAATCTCTGTGATCTCTACACTGATAAAACTTTACACCGGACGCTGCAGCGGTGAAGCGCGAGTTTCAGCGTCGAGACGAATTTTATTATTCGCCGAGCTGCTCGAGCTGAATTAAAGGGCCAGTACACCGCTGAAAGATTGAAATGAAGATGAGTTAACAAGAAAGTATATATTACACAGGAACATATATCAGTAGAGTCGTGTATTTCATATCCAGTGAATGTTAATATATATAAAGTGGATATTATATATGAGCAGTTTGACGTTCATGATGAAGTAGAAATGTGTTTCTTGTGTGTGTGGAGAGTGAATGTGAGACTAACAGGAGGGTTTTTACACTTCAGTCAACGTTCATAATCTTACTTTAACCTCCAGAATGGAGTTCACGTGTTCATGTTCATTAGAGTCACGTGTTAATGTTGATGAGAAAGGTTAGTGTGAAACAACTTAGGGTTGAAATGGAGAGAATACAGCTTTTAGAATCGTGGAATTAATTACTATTCATTTAAAAGAAGGTATAAAAGGCAGAACTATCCGTATCGACCGAGATCACTGAATACTCGGTTATCCGTATCGGCTGAGAAATCTCTAGTTTACAGTCCTAGTCTAGTTACATTTAGCTTGTTCTACTGCCTTCACGTTCATTTATACTTTGATTTCTTTGGGAATAAAAATCATTTCTTACTTTGAAAAAAACCTTTAACCTCTTGCCTCACTGGCTTGGTCCCTTTACACTGACACTTGATATTTACATATTACTGTAGCCGAGCTGGTGCTGAAAACAGCACTATGAAACAGTTTGGACTCAGATTGAGTAAAGATGATGAAAATTGCACAAATTTTCAGGTTGTCACTACAAAGTGGAGTTTCCCCGATTTCCCCCCTTCGAACTCAGCCTGTACGTGTGCATTCTTAAATAAAGACCTACCTCTTGGAAGAAGGTTCTCATTTGAGATTGTTTAGCCTTAAACCTCTTCAGCTTCTGGTGGATCCTCTTGTCTCTCTCAAGCTGTTCCAGACTGGCCCATTCACAGTGCAAGTACGAGCTAGAAGTTATGTTATACGTAAATTCAATCTTGCAGAAATGCATGAAGTATTATTAGACATTTTCTCTAATAAAGCGCCAGTACTTACTAGTTTTTGTATTTGACGAAGAATTCCTCAACACTGGCATACTGGCCTGGAGATACCTATAGCAGACGGAATATACAGGTTAGTGGGTTTCTAATACGAGTTAATCATTCTGAACAGGAGAGTCATGGGTGTTGCCTCACCTCCTTTTTGGTAAGGCGCATAGACAACACTTTATCCACAATTGCTGCATCTTCTTCACTTGGGTTTTCCTGAATTACACAAACAATTTAATTATTTACATTTCAAGTTCAGTGAAACTCTACACTACTTCCATATGTAACAAAGGTTCTACCAACCCAGTGTAACAGCCAGGGTTTGTAAGAAACACATGCAGAATGACTTCTGCTGACGCGCATGCATACCAAAACCTTCCACAAAGTTATATACTAAACATACGCAGTATTGGTATTGACAAATTCTGCCATTATGCAGCCACCTTTCCTTGGAACCTTCTCAAGATGGCAATGATTAAGAATGACAAGGAACATGACCAGTTATATAGGAGTAATTTTAACCCTCTTAAATCACCAGATATGCTACGAATCATTTAGATCGTTTATGCTGACATAATAAGGAACAGGACTTCTCTTAGGAGAACCCTAAAAACAGACATCCGCATGGTGCTAGATAGTGAAATGGTTCCCATTTCATGGTTTTCTGAATAAATTTGTCATAAAATGTGATCTGATCTTCATCTAAGTCAGGGGTATTGACAAATAATGTGTAAAAGAATAACACACAAAAAGTTCAGATCTTTCATGTCTTTATTGAGAAAACCAAAAAAATCCTCATAGTGCTTGTGGAAAAAGTATGCGAACCCTTGAGTTAATGACCTCAAAACAGCTTTTTCGTTTGGAAGTGTGGACTACAGCTACTTTAACTGATAAAAACCCCTCAAACTTGGAGTTTCATCTGCACAAGAAGCGCACGCTTATGTGAGCCATGCCTCGCCAAAATGAGCTTTCAGATGATCTACGATCAAGAATAGTTGACTTACATAAAGGTGGCAAGGGTCACAAAGTGACTTAAAAGACTTTAGAACTTCAGCAGTCTACAGTTAGGCAAACATTCTACAAATGGAGACACTTTGGGACGGTTGATACTCTACCAAGAATTGGGCGTCCAGTCAAAATGACACCAAGAGCACATCGAAGACTCATCAATGAGGAAAAGAAACAACTCCGAATGACAGACAAAGATTGCAAGGCATCATTGGAACTGTGTAACATCTCTGTTCATGAGTCTACAATACGCAAAACATTGAACAAGCAGGGTATCTACGGCAGGACACCACGAAGGAGGCCACTGCTTACTAAAAAGAACATTGCTGCATGCCTGAAGTTTGTAAAAGAGCACAGTGACACTCCACAGCGGTACGGGCAAAATGTTCTGTGGACTGATGAAACTAAGATTGAACTATTTGGAAAAACCACACAGCACTACATCTGGTGTAGAAAGAGCACGGCATATCATCATGAGAACATCATCACAACCGTAAAGTTTGGTGGAGGAAACCTCATGATTTGGGCCTGCTTTGCTGCATCAGGGCGTGGCCAGCTTACAATCATTGAGGTGAAGATGAATTCCCAAGTATATCAGACAATTCTTCAGGATAATGTGAGAACGTCTGTACGTCTGCTGAAACTGTTTAGAAGTTTGGAAATGCAACAGGACAACGACCCAAAACACCGGAGCGAGTCCACAACAGAACGGCTTCAGAAAAACAAAATCCACCTTTTAGAGTGGCCGAGTCAGAGCCCAGACCTCAACCCAATAGAGATGCTGTGGAATGACTTGAAGAGAGACATACACATGAGACGTCCAAAGAATATGACCGAGCTAAAGCTGTTCTGCAGGAAGAATGGGCTAAAATTCCTCCTGAATGATGTGCAGGTCTGATCCACAGCTACAGGAAGCGCCTGGTTATTGGCGCCAAGGGGCGGGGTCAACCAGTTATTAATTCTAAGGGTTCACTTACTTTTTCCACTGCCATTTTGAATGTTGAATGAGTGTGTTCAATAGAGACATGAAAGATCAGAATTCTTGTGTGTGTGTGTGTGTAATTCTTTTAGGCACATCATATTTGTCAGTACCCCTGACTTAGATGAAGATCAGATCACATTTTATGACAAATTGATTCAGAAAAACATAAAATTCCAAAGGGTTCACATACTTTTTCTTGCCACTGTATGTTCATTACCTACAACAGCTATTAAAATTAATCATGGATGCAGCAGCCAAACTGTTTGAGAGAACACTCAAACATGCATAGAAGACGTGTTATTTTATCACACAGACAAAGGCATGTTTAGCGGAGGTTCTTTTTCGTTTAAGTATGCTGTGTTGGAAGTATACCACCAGTCTTCCTCCAGCAAGCCTAGGGGATAACCACTGCAGCTACCGTCAGTCCCAGGATCTTCAACCACTTGTGGTGTGAAGAGTGGTGACAATTATAGGGACCCAAAGCCCATGGGGGCCCACACAATTCCAGTAGCTTATAGGCCCCTTGCATGGCTGAACTGTTGTGTGCACAATCAGATAAACCATACTATTTATATACAATATTCATCAAATAAGTTTCAACTTCCAAACCATTAATTGAGTTTAATGAGCCTAGTCGAGTAGAACTTAAAATGAAATGGTGATATGTTGATTTCTTAAATCATCCTCTTAATCTTTCTTAATAAACCACTGGCTGAAATTATACATAAATTTAAAATTCTGCTGGATGAGCTAGAGACGCTCACCAGTATATTTGGCCTCCAAGAGATTCAGACACCTGCTGCATGACCACAATTCTTCGA
Organism: Ameiurus melas; assembly: GCA_012411365.1. Classification (NCBI taxonomy): domain Eukaryota; kingdom Metazoa; phylum Chordata; class Actinopteri; order Siluriformes; family Ictaluridae; genus Ameiurus; species Ameiurus melas. The sequence goes on along the minus strand of CM022756.1, from coordinate 37,699,042 downwards.
GGGAAAGACTCATACATGCCACCGACAGGCAGGGTCGGGAGGGTTACTTTAAAAATGTATTCCGTTACAGTTACAAATGATTTCGTAAAAATGTCATCAGTAACGTAATTCAAGTGTCACAACATGAAAGTAATGGAATCGGATTATTTTTGGATTACTAAGAGAAAGCAATATGAACCAAAATACTTTAATTTAAAGTTTAAATACTTTAATGTTCAGTGTTTGGATGTGTTATAAATTAAATAAATAAATAAAGAAAGAAAGAAAGATCTCGGTCTCTGATGCCGGTAACATTACATTACAAAAGCTAGAGTGGCCATATTCTGTTTTTCCAAAAAGGGGACACTTTTACCATCATACACATTTGAATAACCATGTAATACAAAGCAATGTGATGACATGAAATAAGAAAATCTCCTGACATGGCCATGGGCATTGTTTCGACTAAGGACAGCGGTCATTCGCTGCTATTGCCAAGCAACCGTTTGATGCCATACACAACAGTGCATCGCCTTTGCACGTTTGCTGAGAATAGGCTAATCGTTGAGAGGCAGGAATTGACCAATAGTTGCTGCAAGCCTTTAATAAGTCGACCAATTGGTGCATGAGAAGGGGTTAAAGCAAAGCAAACATTTGCACTCAAATTTAGAAATCCCGGCCGGTAGCTTTTTGAGATCTGAAGAGGACATGTCCAGGCGAAAAAAATGACGTACGGTCACCCTAACAAAAGCATTTCAGAGAACAGTGTGTTCATTTCTACCAAATTTATTTGTGCATGCACCAGGAGGTTGCTCACGTGAGCCACGACTGGCAAGAGAGAACCAGAACTAGAACCAAGCAGCTGTCTATAGTGTCATGTCAAAAGATTAATTTCTTTGCTTTTAAATGAACAAAACAAAAAAACTGTAATCTTGATAGTATTCCCATTTGTTTACAAAAAAGTGCCTGTAAGCCGATTACGTAGTTTTTTTGATGTGACTGTTACGGATTACAGTTACCAGTTTTTTGTATCCTGATTATGTAACGCCGCTACTCCCCAAGCCTGCTAACAGGGTAGCCACACACTCACTAGAAATCCGGTGATATGGCAAAATGGGAAATATACCTATGGAAGATTCAGAGAAGACAGTGTGCCGAGTGACCGCTCATACAAGCTTGAAATGCTATTGAGGTCCAAGTTAACAGGCACTATGGAGCCCTGCAATTTTCTATCAAAAATCTTCACAATAAGCACGCCCACAGGTAGAAGGCAAGAAGATGAGTCTAAAGCAGTGGTTCTCAAACTAGGGGTGGGAGATGGCACCAGGAGGCCGCATAGAAATTCTACAACGTTATTATTTGAATTTGACCTGTATGTAAATCGGGATTGTCAACCGTTGAACTACATACATAAAAATGAGAAATATAAATAAATCAAATCAATTAGACACAGCATACCAAGACACAAACCAAACAGAAACATCCGCTGATATACTAGTGTACTGTTAGACACACGCTGACAAAACCTAAGGCTATTTAAAACGTATACATTTTTAGATAGAGGACAGTCTCTTAGCTGAGAAAGTTAATACAGAAGAGCATTCTGTACAAACGTGAAAAACGTTTAAAAAAAAAAAAAAAAACCCACACGTTTAAAACATGGAAAAAATTAAAATTTATGCCTCTAGGAGGCCACAAAGGGATGCACTCTACACAAGGGGGCCTCACACTGAAAGAGTTTGAGACCCACTGGTCTACTTTCACAACTAAGCGAAGCAAATGTATGACGCGATGGCGCTCTTGATTCAAAACAATGGCCCAAAAACGCACTGTACTGGGGGAACCGATCTAAAACTGATAAACAAATAATAAAACTATTCAAATTTAAAAAGACAGAAAATGTGCTTAGTTATAAATAAATCATTTCATATTTTTAACAAATCTAATAAATTCATAAACCATCAATAAAATGACAAATGAAATAATGTTAATTATTATGGGTTGCGTTTAATATCAATTTGACAAAGCTTAGTTCACCATTAGCCCTTTTCCTAATATGGATCATTTTGTGCTAGTCTACCTTCAATTAGAAGCTTAGATTTAACCGATTATGACAGACCTCCTGATTAAAGCTTAAACAAAAAAAGATTGGTATCTGGATCGGTATCGGCTGTAAAAATCCTGATCGGTGCATTAAACTAAAGCGCTGTGCATCTGACGGGTAAATGAACTCACCCAATCACATCCTATATGAAATTATTCCGATATCTACACAATACACAGAGCGGATCGAGAACTGACTCCAGCCCAGAACCATGACGGTGGGAAATGTCTGATAGTGTGGCTTTAAATATATTTAAGAGGAGCAGACTTCAAACACTGAACACTGAGGTTTATTGTATTTGTTTGGTGGAAGGGTGGAAAGGGTAACGGTTGTTTTTTTGTTGTTGTTGTTTTACAAACATTCTGTAAAATGAAGTGAAAATATTACATGTAGTTTATCAGAAGGTAAATGAATGTGTCATGGCTCACACGATGTTCCTAAAGTCGGTCATAATTGACCAGATCAAGTTTTCTCATGCCGACTTGTGTGTTATATTGTGGAACATTAACCTTACCATCTCTCTAAAAACAAAACAAAAAAAATTCAACCATGCTTCTAAATTTTTGTAATTAGGAGTACAAGTGCTCCTAAAAGAAATTGGTACTGTAGAGCCCTGTTCTTAAAACATGCTGCTAAACGTAACTGTATTCTCTGTATTCTCTCAGACTACATAACTGTGGGGGAGAGGCATCAAATAATTGAAATGTCAACTCGAGCTGGAGGACACAAAATAAAGTGTGATACAATAACAAAACAGATTTATTTGTATTTTCATACACTTGTAAAGTAATAAAAGTTCTACATACACCTCTATATACCTTTTTTAGTGAAACCATTTTTTGATGGGAAACTAGTTGAGGTGCTGATGACGAAGATATTAAGTAGCATTAGTGGTATTTTTTGTCACATTTATTTTGCCATTGGTTTGTGAAGGTTAAAATATGAATTTAAGAGCTCAGTGTTGAGTTTACAACTTCCAAACCTTTTTTTCAATTTAATTACTTTCTGGGCTCGGCTGGACACGACTCAGGCTCTGCCATTAAGGACTCGGAATGGAGTCCAACTCGGCCCCTTTTGCACCCGAACTCTATTGGTTAAGGACTTGGTCTCGACTCGAAATCGAGAAAGGTGGACTTGGACCCAACACTAGTCACTGATGTCTGAGAACTTTTTGATAAGTCACAGTGACTACAAAAACATTGACAAAAATTATCTTTTTAAGAAAGTGTATAATAATCCCCTTTATTCTTAGAGCTCTATCAACATATACACATTAACTTTTATACATTTAGATTTTAAAAACTTATTTTTTTTAATGATTTATCTTGCACAAATGAATGGGTTTTGTCCCACTACTGTGTTATTGCATTATATTTCACATTATTTCATTATTTCATACTAAAAAACAGCTTGATGGTGCTGTTCAAAACAACGAAACATTCTGCCTCGCTTTAGGGGTAGAATACACATAAAATAAGTAGTTAAAAACAGTTTGCTTGCCTCAAAAGACGGTAGACCGATCAGCTGAGCAGTGGGTTGTGCCACCTAGCATGCAGGAGTAAAATACATTCTCCATCTCGGCCACCTATCATGCAGGCGTCAATTAGCCAAAGGCAATCAATCGTTCCGCATTCGTTGTGAAAGCACCGTTCAGTGGTGATTCTCCATGCTTTACTATGTTGTGCTCAGGATGAAAGGGCCTTAACCCTACTTTGGCAAACAGGTCACCTGTAGCTATGGCCATGGTTGCGAAGTAGCTATGGCCATGGTTTTTTTGGTACCTATGTACAAATTGTTTGCACGCAGCTCAACAAGTGTATGAAGCAAGAAGGAAAAAAAAAAAAAAAAGAGAAAGATGGCAGTATTTATTACACATACTCGGTCATAGGTCACAGTCTGAATTTATGGATGGTCTCTGTATGCATATACACGCGCAGGAGAAGTAACCAGGTGAATCCACCCACCTCTTGGCATTTAATAAGCGGTCACCGTTGGCAGATTCAAACTAACTTACGACTTGATTTAATTAAAACGAATAGCTACAAAAACTGCCTGATCAGAACCGTGGGAGTGACCAATTGCACACTAATTGACAGTAGCAACGTTCTGCCCATGCAAACAAACTTGTGAACAGTACTAGAACAAGCACGAAATATTACCACAAAAAACTGCATGCTGGGAAGGCCATCCCCTTCTAGCCCTTGGAAAGGAGTCCCCATAGGCTGAGAATGTCCGGTAGACAATATGACTGCTGGTGTGGTCACATCCACATCTTCACCTGGCTCATCTTCATCATCTGTGATTTTAATATCCAAATCCTCGGTATACTTTTTCCTTTTCACTTGACGATTAGAACGCCTCATCTGTTGGGAGACCAGAATGATAATACAATTAAGCAATAATACATTTTTTTTTTTTTTTTGCTTGGAAGTACAGGTGCTCACAACTTTAGAAAGGTTAGCAGCACCCACTGAAAATTAAGGAGCACCACAACTACAATTAATCATCTTCATTTATTAACGTCTACAGGAGGTTTATGTACGACCCGTGTATTTTCAGTTCTTTGCTTTTGTTCAAATTTGCCATAGTCTCCTCCAAATGGACATTAAGAACTCTGTTTAAACTGTACATTCATGTCTTTCATTTCTATCTTTCATGTGTTTCACTTCAGTTCAATTCCCCGAATGTCTAGAGACGTTCTTCACAAACAGGGGATTATGAATTCCGAGTTTAAATGGTAAAGCGGATCACATACACACGATAGCATGAATAAGGTCCGCTCAACGCAAACCACGATTTCGAGCCTTGAGCTAGTCCTTACCTGCAGCAATAAACAAACCATAGATGGACATACTTTTAAGTCCGGATTTGAGACTGTAATTCGAATCATGTGACCTGACTGCAGAAAGCTGACTGGCCATGTTTTTGCAGTAACCCAGGAATCATTCGAGACTGGAATTGACCGGAATGCGGCAGCCATGCTGTTTACAAATCCAAACATGTTTCTGATTATAATCATGGCTCAGACAATATTACACCACTCTTTTGTGAAGTTACAAATTCTAGGATAAGTTTACAAAAGCAGGTTTTGCATATTATGCAAATTATCATACAACCCAACGGGGAAAGCGGGTCGGGGGGCTAAGTAAACCATTCCTAAATCCACAAGTGTTATGATTGGGGTTAAGACTGGTCCCTTAAAAAGAAAAACCAGAGCATAAGAACTAGGGTTCCAGTATGTGTGTGTGCTTAGTCCCTTACAAACATACAATAGTACACAATACATTTTCCCACAAAAAACTATTTTCCAGGACAACCAAAATATCTCTTAAAATGAGGATGTAAAATGCAAATTAACTCTAGCCATCAAAGGGTTACATGCTTTTTTTTACATGCAAAATTGTGCATCAGGATTTGTCCTTCAGGAGAAAGCTTAGAAAATGAACAAAAAATAAGTCCGACAAGCAAATTCTCTTTAATATGATATTGCAGGACGTTCAGAAGGGTTTTGTCGGATTGTGTTTAATATACTAGAAATGATGTGGAATTGTCTTGTAAGAAAAGTAGGGTTAACGTGTACAATATACACCCTCATGTTTGAAAATCCCCAATATTCCCCATGTGGTCTCCAGACCTCGATATTTAATAGCACAGAATTAGATTGTTAGTACTTCCTAAATACTACTTCGTATTGAGGGATTTCTTCTTCCAAATACCAGGTTCATATTCTGCCCTCTAGTGGACATGTTCACATTACATGGAAGCATGAAGTGGACACCTGTGTTCAAAAACACATAGGCACAGATCTAAAAATCAGGCCTTACCTGAGACAGATTTTCTTCTTGCGTGAGGGGTGTGGCAGGAGAGTTCAGTTCTCCGTCTGAATGGTCTGAAGATGCATTTCTTTTCCTTTTTTTACCACCTACCAGAGTGATGGTGCTGGAGTAAAGCAAAGAAACGGGCAAGAAAAACATATCAAAAGGGCGATTTTCATAACGAAGAATTGAACAACATTCAGTACCGAGCGGTACACATGAAATAAAGTATTTTTAGTCGAATGCTTAATAACCGGGGTGTCAAACTTATGTTAGATAATAGGCCCGGTCAAATGGGCTAAAAATGGAAGTGTTTCATGGCATGAACAGTTTTTGAGGACCTCAGAAAGAGTTGTTGACGCTCATCAGGTTGGAAAAGTTACGAAACCATCTCTAAAGAGTTTGGACTCCACCAATCCACAGACAGACAGATTGTGTACAAATTTACGACCAGAGTTACCCTCCCCAGGAGTGATCAACCAACAAGGATCACTCCAAGAGCAATACGTGTAATAGTTCAAGAGGTCACAATGGAACCCAGGGTAACTTCTAAGCAACTTAAGACCTCCGTCACATTGGCTAATATTAATGTTCATGAGTCCACCATCAGAAGAACACAATCATTTTGAAACTAGTGCTTTGCTGATTACTTATAAAAACCATACGGTTGGAAAGGATTTGCATATTAAAAATATACTAAAACATGGATTAAAAACACACTAGTGTATAACAGTCCATTTATCACTTCAATTTTTTTTTAATTGCCTCCTATGAATGATAAATTTCTGCTCTCTCTCTCTCTCTCTCTCACACACACAAAACTTACTTGGGCTTCGTTTTCCCTTTACTCTTACAGCCTCCACCTCCTCCAGCCACCGCAGATCCAGTACTTTTCACCTTAACCTTCTTTTCTCCAACTGGAGCTTTCACCGTTGCTGCGCCCAATGCAGGGCACTTCTTTTTGCTCCCTCCTGTACTTTTCTTCTTGGCCCCGGTTGGACTTGCAACACCATCAAAGTCAGTGGATGTCTGTCTGGCAGGAAATTCATCTTGACTGAGCACCCGTGGGATGTTTCGCTCACCACGAGCTTTAGCCCGAGCAATAGCCTCGGCAACAATTCGATTGGCTTTCTCCTGCTTACACAACGTCTCCACTTTTCGCAAGGGCTCAGTGGCCTTGACAATACGCAAACCCTGCGAGGCAGTTGTGGAGTTAGCAGAAGACCCAGTTGAGGTATTGATGACCTTCACCACCGAAACAGCACCCCCAGAACAAGAAGCTGAGCTCGTCTTGGGGGGAAAAAGTAATAATGTAAATTTACATTATCTTGTATGCATAAAAAAAATGCTTTAACTTATAATACCTTATACAACATATTTTCTTGCCTGAAAATAATTATGACAGCATTTTAATTTAAGCACACACTGGCAACTGCATTTCCCTTATGAGCATGCACAGTTTGTGCCAATTGAAATTCAATTGCAAAATCATCTCATTTGTGCAAAGGAGGATATACTGACCAAAATTAAACACAAATGCAAAGCCCATTTAATACTTCATTTTCAGTGTTTAAACAGGTCTAGTTCTAACATCTTTTTACATTGTATATTTTCATGCACACACACACACACACAGGATGTCACGAGAACCAATACTTCGGTACCAACATTCTTAAAACGTGACGGTACGCGTTTTTCTGGAGTAGCATTCGAACCGATTCTAATGGAGGTACCGCGGTTGCAATTCTTCTGGGCCTGAAGGGGGCAGCAAATATGCACAAGTGTTTTAGTCGGTCCACAAGTGGTGAAGAACAACTACAAGCACACAGGAAAAACTACAGAAGTTTAGCTCTACCACGACTCGTTGAGAGGAAATGTGGTACAGAATATGGAAATACTTCACATTCGAGACGGATGACAAACATAATCGATGCTCTGAAGCCGGTGTGCAACCGATGCTATTGTGTGTCTGAATATACACACACACACACACATACATATATATATATATATATATATATATATATATAAAAACTCATTCATTTTGAGATAATTAAGATGATTAAAAAGGTCCGCAGGCCATCGTGTGCAAAACTATACAACAAGAGTCCGCGTAGAAGGGAAGAACCTTCGAGCCTATTGGCTAGCTACCATTCGGACACTTCTCCCATCCACACTGCCTCCAGTTTTATTTTAGGTTTTCCTTCACGGTCACGACAGGGGCTAATGGTTCAGGATAGGGCAGAGGACCTGCACTGCTATCTATTGTGTCTCCTGGGGATTCAGGAGGAGAGAGGTTCTTTGCTTCATCTGCAAACTTGGTCACTACCCATCTATATTGTGAGTTTTCTGAAGGCTCGCCCCCTCTTCCTCCACTGCCTTTCCCTGCCACGCCCACTCCCTTCTTCACACAGCCATCCACACATTTTTAAAGCGTTGAGAGGTAGACTAGAGCTGAAAGAGGGAGGTTTCATGACCCTCCTTCTTTGTGGACCAGCGTCAATGAACGTGCTTCTTTAGCCACAGTGCTGGGATTTTATTTTTATTTTATTTAGCTTTAAAATGATTTTTTTTTAACTGTTGGAGAAATTCCTATGGGTGCAGACAGTTGTGGGACTGAATTTTTATTGATTAATTAATCAAATAAACCAGTCACTGCACACCTCAACACAAAAGTAATAATTGTACACAGTCATCAGGGAAATGAAATTGAAAATATGCTTGAACACGTTTTAATTAGCATTTGATTTGTCCAGAAAACAAATTATTGAACTTGATCCTATGAAGAACAGTTTAAAAGGTCATACCTGTTGCTGTAGCAGAAGTTTAACGGGCACTGCCAGTCTTTGTACTCCCTGGCCTTGAGAAAGCTGGACAACTTGGTGGCAGCCACTGGCATTTGCAGTACCAGAAACGAGCTGAAACTGAATCAGAACAGGTTCATGATTTACTGTACATTTCACTTGGAAGCACTTCAGTGATGAATGATGTAAATTTTCAATTCAATTCAATTCAATTTTATTTGTATAGCGCTTTTTACAATAGTCATTGTCTCAAAGCAGCTTTACAGAAATAAAAAACAGGTATGAACAGTCAGAAACAGATAAAGAGAGACAAACAGGAACAGATAAACAGAGACAAACAGGTAGAAAACAAATGGAATTTATCCCAACTGAGCAAGCCACTGAGTGGCGACGGTGGCAAGGAAAAACTCCCTAAGATGTTTTTTGAGGAAGAAACCTTGAGAGGAACCCGACTCAGAAGGGAAACCCATCCTCATCTGGGTAACACAGATTGTGAATGTAAATATTCTGCATGCTTTATATACACACACATGTGCAACTCGAAAAATGTGAATATTGTGGCAAAGTTCTTTTTGTTCCGTAATTTAATTTAAAAAGTGGAACTTTCATATATTCTAGATTTGTTTTAATCTCGATGATTACGGCTTACAGCTTATGGAAATAAAAAAAAATCCAGTATCTCAAAATATTAGAATAAAGAATTAATAATACAGAAATGTCGACCTGAGAAGACTCTAATCAGATAATTAACTCAAAACATATGTAAAGGTTTCCTGAGCCTTTAATCTCTCGGTCTGGTTCAGTACACAACCACAATCACGGGGAAGATGGAAGTAAATGTTGCATTTCATTTGGAAATCAAGGTCCCAGAGTCTGGAGGAAGTGTGGAGAGGAACAGAATCCAAGCTGCTTGAAGTTCAGTGTAAAGTTTCCACAGTCAGTGATGGTTTGGGTTGCCATGTCATCTGCTGGTGTTGGTCCACTGTTTTCTCAAGTCGAAAGTCGATGCAGCATCTACCAGGAGATTTTAGAGAACTTCATGTTTCCATCTGCTGACGAGCTTTATGGGGATGCTGATTTCCTTTTCCAGAAGAACTCTGCACCTGCCCACAGTGCCAAAACTACTAGTAACTGGTTTACTGGCCATGGAATTACTGTGCTTGACTGTCCAGCCGATTCTCCAGACCCGGACCCCATAGAGAATCTATGAGAGACACCAGACCCAACAATACAGACGAGCTGAAGGCCGCTATCAATGCAACCTGGACTTCCAGAACCTCGGCAGTGCCACAGGATGATCGCCTCCATGTCACGCCACATTGATGCAGTAATTCATACAAAAGGATTAAAACCCTGACCAAGTATCAGTGCATAAATAAATGAACATACTTTTCACAAGGTCGACATTTCTGTATTATAAATTCTTTATTAGAATATTTTGAGATACTGGATTTTGAGAATATATGAAAGTTCCACTTTAGGAATTAAATTACAGAAAAAAAAAATTACTTTTCCACAATATTCAAATTTTGTGAGCTGCACCTGTATGTATGTATTTATATGATAATGGATGAGGAAGACAATGATCCAAAGCATAGGAGTAAATCCTAGTCCTAGAAGTAACTGAAAGACTGATCTCCAGTTATCAGAAGTGTTGGTCGCCAAAAGGTGGCACAACCAGATATTAAGTTTAAGGGGGCAATTAGTTTTTCCCCAGGGGTTATTTTTTGGTTTTTGTTTCAATAAAAACTGACCATGCTAAATAAAACTTATTTTTTGGATTTTTAATATTCAAGATAGTTTGTCTGTAAGGTGCCAAGTGAGGCCATATTTCCGCTTTCAATTTAATTCAGGGTTTTCCCTACCATAGAAAGGCTTAGAGAGCACCCAAGTGTTTGTTATTGTGGGAGTGCCTTAAGTTGAATGAATGCAAAAAGGCATTTAGGTGACATATCAGAATTAATGTAAAAACAAGGATGAGTTCTATCTGCTGACAATATATATTATATATATTTATAAACAAATAAAAACCCAGAGCAGTTGCTTGATCTCAAACAGAAAGGTAAGATGGCAAGAGGAATGACCTGCCAATCAACAATCAGTGCGTTGACATGGACAACAATAATCCGATTAAGACGATACTCTGATTAAGAAACTAGCATGTAAACAGCGATTATGGAGGACCTTAATCCGAGTAAAGTCATCCTCGAAGTAAACACAAACGGAATAAAGACGTGTGGAGTACTCCTGTTTTAGTCGCATTATGGACGTGTATTACAGACACGTACACACCTTAATCACACGGTTAACGTCATGTGGTTACCGGCTATACCCGTGTAGTTATCCGCTATACAGTAGGCGAAATACACACATCTTAGCTACTATATACACGGTTTGGGACGCAGCCCGCGGCTTCGAGCAGTCGTCTATTAGCACGTACAGCATGACAAGTAATTAACTGCACTTAAAGCGTTGATTAAAAATAAAAACACCCAGAACTGTATACAGTCCCATAACAAAGACCAACTGTATGTTGATACGTGAAATTCTGGAGGGACGTCGGACGGCGTGGCGCGGTGACGTAATGATGTGGGCTTGTAAAACAGGAACATGGCAGGAGTGTTCTAAAAGCGACTCATGTAAACACCTTAATCACATTATTGTCTTACCCAGAGTAAGGTCAATAATTAGATTACTGCTGTCCATGTAAACGTAGTCGAAGTTTGGATGAACGTTTGTGTGATCGGTGTGAGACAGATGCTCATCGCCATGCTAGTTAAACAACTAGCCCCCACCATAACTCTGCTTGTTAAAGTGTTTATATAAAAATTATTCTTATTATTTTTAAACAAAATGCAGTTAAGAGCGTCCCAGATGAAGCTCAGGGCGTTTTTTGGTTTTTTGTTTTTTTTTAAACAGTCTACTCCATAGGGTTATTATGTAAAACAGGTGCTGATCGCTTCAAAAAAATTTTTTACATTGTGTGAACTTCACCAAACAGTTGCGGGTCATGCGGCTTTTCCCAGCACTGATCGTGACAGCCTTTTCTTCTTGAGAACCAGTCACAGACACAGCTGCGATATTTGTATAATAATTCTCCGTCTCCTTTATGTACTTTTGGGTGCATTTTCAAAATAATAGCAGGTGTATTTCAACATGTTCACTCTTCCAATGTGTACAAGTTAAAGTAATAAACATATATTTTCGTTAAATCTCAAACAGGAGACGTGTTGAAATGAAAAGACTTTTGAATACAAGTACAATAAGTGCTTCACAAACATACTCAAAAATATATATGCTCAAAAACAACGTGTTTCAATTCCGTTCCAATTTCTTCAACCACCCCCTACTGGAACCCAAACAGTACCCAAGCCTCCTGAAAACCCTGCACATGGCCATCACATTCTTTTTATAAATAAAAGAAGATTTAAGATCGAACCTGCCTGGCACCTCAGTGTACCGTCATGAGGTTAGCCGACAAACATACTTGCGGTGCGCTTGAATAAGCCTGCTTGAAACATCCTTGAAGACTCAACTAAGGCCATATTATTAAAGTTTATTCACTGAGGAGGACTCCGCCCACTACCTAATCCCTAGAAAAAGGACTCGACTTACCTTGGCTCCCTGTTGGTTGGGCTGCTGCTGTACTTGAAGCTGGATGGTGAGCACCTTTGGTTGAGCCCCTGTCTGGCCTGCTCTAGCCTGGGTAAGAGCTGCCAACTGGCCACCCTGAAGGACTAATTTCCCCGGCAGAGAACCCAATACAAGCCTGGATTGCTGGCCCTGTTGTCCAGCTCCTGCTGATAGATTGCCACCAACCGTCACTGTGCCGACCTGGTTTGTCCCACCCTGAGAAGACGGCTGCAGCACCAGTGTGATTCTTTTAGGCTCAACCTGAGTGGTGGAGAATAATAACAACAACAATATTAATAACAGCCATAAAGATGGAACATTTCTGGTCAACTCTCATTGCTTATAGAACAGAGTTTGAATTTCCCAAAACCTCTCCATTAGCCAATAGCTGTTATGACCTCAATCTAAACCACTTCACACCGATATCGGTCAATAAAAACAGGAGCAAGTGGGGGGGGTACGTGTGGAGTGTGAGAGCAGAGAGATGCAAAAATTAGCAAGTTGAAAAGGCTTAAACAAGTTTTACTGTAACATCCTTCTATCTATCTGTATCTCGATGTTAACGATATTGCCTCATCCTATATCGCTTTTGAAAATATATTGATACATCTCCAAAACTCTCAAATTTGCGAGATCAGCATTATAATTATGCATCTAATGCGACTGCACTATTTCAACTCCGGAGGTCCCAATCTGCACAACCCATAAAGTTAAAATACAGAAAGCATGCTCGTCATATGATCACATTGTTTGGTGGAGAGGCTGCATCATTAGTATCAATTAACTGCACCAAGAACTCTTGACCACAATGACAGACACATGCCACATCTTCCAATGACACCAGCTGCACTCCTCTGTGATCTACATTGCCCAAGAAAAAGGCCACAGAAGTCATGACCTCCTTGGAGCCAATTTAATGTTTCAATAAATCATTTGATCGAGTCCAGGTCACATCTTTTGGAGAATTTATAAAATGTTTTTATGTTTAAGAAATCATATACATGTGATACATTTTGTTAAAAATATTAAACGCTGTTCGTTTTGTTTAAGGGAGATATTTGAGTACAAAGATTACAAATTTAAAATACAGCTTCAAGCGGCTAGAACAGGCCCAAGCACCATGGTTCCATTGCCATCCGGTGGGTGTATGAAAACAATGCATAGTAAGTGCTATAGAGTAAAACACCCAAATATACAAAGAAAAAAGTATTAAGTTTGATGCATTACCACGGCAACACTAAAATATCAAGAATCTTTTCACAATTTTACATCGGCCGTGTACTGACATTATTCTGACCAAGTTTGAGGTGATTCGGGTAAACGCAAGAGGGTTATTGCAAAGTCTAGTGTAAGTTTCACACTTCCTGTTGCCAGTTGGTGGCGCTATGACCATGACTCACATGAATGTGATCAGCCCCCATGACCAAACATATAGCTCAGGTTTCATCTAAATCACTCAATGCATGCAAAAGATAGGAGACATCATTTTTCCCTTTTATCGCCATAAATGTATTGCCTCACTATGGTGAAACCATTAAAGATATCAAAAATGCAATATAGCACCTTCGATGTCTTGGTATAATGTTGACCAAGTTTGATGACGATCACAGGAATCCCCAAGGGGAGCATTTAAAAATTCAGGAGCACGCAATTAAAAAAAAAAAAAAAAATCCACATTAAATCCAAAATGGCCGACTTCCTGTTAGGCAGAGCTAATGACTCATTTTGAAAGCTGTCCAACTTGAGAACAATACGTGTACCAATTCTGGTGACTGTAGGTAACACGGAGCTCACGACTTGAGATTTATGACAACAGTGTTTACAGAGTGTTCTAAGAGTGGAGGACGTACTTCAAACCTTAATACTGCAGTTGATGTTCATTTAATTGTGGGCAGTCAAAATCGTAATTTTGTTCGATAAGCAATTAATTGTGCAGCCCTAATTAGTTGGTCTGCGTGCGGCACGGGGAAGATTTACTCGTTACGTTTCTTCTGTTCTGAACACACACTTCGGAGAGTAAATACTAAAGATGTGTCCTAAATTAAGTTCTATACACTTACACTACGCACTAGTGTTTAGTGTGTGGATTTTAGAAAGGTAATATCTCAAACTATACCACGAGCGGGTTTCATTTTTATTTTTTTTTACTAACCGAAAGTATAAGCCACTTCCGAGTTGACGGCGCATGACGTTATACGCATGCTAGAATTAGCAGACACCTTAGTCACCGATAATGGCTTTCTTCAGTTTACTGTTAACGTCAGCGTTACCTTTTATTCCAAACGTGACCTCAGTCTCGGTCAGACGGAGGAGAAATCGTCACGTGACTGAGGAAACACGTCCACTAAAGCAGGAGAGCATTTTATATTCAACACCGCAGAGATCAAATCGTGCTGCACGAGCACAGACATTTTATATCCAAAATTCTCCACTGTTTGTAAGGGGCTGGGGAAACTGGTGCAAGCGGTTTACAAGGTTTAGTTTGAGTTTATTGTAATTATATGCTGTATTTGCATGCTTGCAGTGTAAACTCGGTGGTTTATTATAACGGAAGTGATGTGTTCGTAACGAGACCTCGCGTAGATGGGCTGATACAGAGTGTAGCGCGAGTAAGATCTGTAATGTCTAATTAAAACATTATGATCAAAGGTAAACAAATAAAATAATATTAAACGGGTAATAGTAACAGGTTCACTACTGTGCAGAGTTTTTCCATGTGGAGATAACGGCTCTCACTGTGCTTCTTCGGAGTCCCAGAGCGTTTGAAATAGCTTTGTAACCCTTCCCAGACTGGTGTATTTCAATCACCTTCTTCCTCATCATTTCTTTGCATTTTGGCAATTAGTGACTACATCTGATTCATAGATTTGGGGAATGGGTAACTATGGGGCCCCAATACATTTTCCGACAGGTCCAGTCGCTATTGAATAATTTTTTGCTTCGATAAATAACGATCACTTAAAAACTGTATTGTGTGTACACTCAAGTGGCCTTAGTTTAATCTTATATGGCGTGTGTGTGTGTACATACACAATCACCTCAGAAACTACTGGAACGGCAATGCCATTTCATTTGTTTGTGTAATACACTAAAGACGGGTTTAAGATCAAAAGATGGATTTGTGATGAGAGTTCAGGATTTACATCTAGATGTGGTAAACAACATAAAACACAGAACCTTTTGTATCAGACCACACAATTTTTAGGCGAGCAAAAGTATAGAAGTTCGATGACGTAAATAACACTTAATATTTACTTACATATCCCATGTTTGAAATAACTGCAACTCATTGGCCACTAAATTGCTGGTTTCTTCTTTTTTCTTCAAGACGGTTTCTCCTTTCAATCCCCTCTTCTTGAGGTAAAATGCATGCTCAATAGGGTTAATATCTGGTGATTGACAGGGCCAGTCCAAAACCCTCAAAAAGTTCTTTGTTGAGTTGTCAGTGTATTTGGATCATTGTCTTGCTGCATGATAAAGGTTACTCTTGGGTCCCGAACGTGTGGCGCATCTCTGTATTTCTTTCCAAATTCCAAACTGCCTTTCCGATCCTTACTGTCTGCTCATGAGTGGTTTGCATCTTCTTGTAGGTCTTCGATATTTCTGCTTTCAGTCTTCTTCGAACAGTGGAATGTTGTATCTTCATCCCCGCCCTGTGGAGGTTGTTGGTAATGTTCGCCTCTGCACTGTTTTGGGGTTTTTCTTCACAGCACTCAACGTTTGTCATCAGCTGTTGTTTTCCTTGGCCGAACCATTCTCTGTCTGTCACTCAGTACACCAGTGGTTTCTTTCCTTTTCAGGATATTAGTCACGTCCAATGTTTGTCCAATGCATCTTCTTGGGAAAAATCAATCAGAGACATCGCACAAAATTTTCTCAGCTTCAAAATGGCTTGCTTTTCTCCCATAGTCGACAGCTCTCCGATTTTCATGCCGGCTTATCCTTTTTAACAAACGCAGTCTTCACAGGTAAAACTGAAGAGCAGATGATCTTGACTAAAACCAAGATCAGATGTTCAGAGCTTTTTATTATTTAAACAATCAATCTAACAGAACACACCTGGGTAAGAAGAAACATCGGTCACACACATGTTCCAATATTTTTTGCTCACCTACAAATTGGGTGGTCTGATAAAACAAAGCACATTTTCTATGTCGTTTAACACCTCTACATATAAATACTAGGCAATAAAACCCGAAATTCTAAACACTCCTCATATTCATTATATATATTATATTATATATATATAAATAAATTAATTTATTTAGGACTAATTCAGTGCTTTTTGTGCATCCATAAATAACTAATGCATACATACTTATTACATATACATAAATATTTAACTGAAACTTATATAACTTAACAAATGTATATATATTTTAAAAAAAACAAACAAACAAAAAAAAACCCACATACGAGAACTGATACTTCGGTACCGACATTCTTAAAACATGACGGTTTCCCTGCAATAGCGTATGTACCGGGTGTAATGGAGGTACCGTGGTTGCAATTCTTCCGGACCTGAGGGGGCAGCAAATACGTGCATGTGTTTTAGTTGGTCCACAAGTGGTGAAGAAGAAGAATGCCGAAAAGCACACGGGAAATACTACAGAAGATTTTTACACAAGTTTAGCTCCGGCCCAACTCGTAGAGAGGAAAGATGGTAGGAGTCAAATATTGAAATATTTCACATTCGAGGCGGATGACAACAAACATAATTGATTCTCTGAAGCCGATATGTAAACGATGCTATCGTTCATTTCAATCAAAGCTAGGAAACACCTGGAATTTGGCGAAGCACCTGAAAGTCGGTGCAATATTATGTTTGTTTGAAGCAGCTGGCATTGTGGCTGTGAAACCAGCGAACAGCAAATTGACACTGTTACACAAGCTGTACACTCACTACTTTACATTGTAGCAAAGTGTCATTTCTTCAGTGTTGTTACATGAAAAGACAATCAAATATTTACACAAATGTATACTCACTTTTGTTAGATACATTATATATATATATATATATACACACACACATACACACACGCACACACACACGCACACACCCACACACACATATATACACATTTATTTATTTATTTATTTTTTTACACACACAGATCAAATCAAGCGCTTCCTAAACGTACAGACTGTCACCATAGAATGACGCAGGGATTTTATTTTTATGGGATTTCGGTTAAACCCCAGAAATAAGGTCTATGGTGAACACAAGCTCAAAATATAAAATATAATATAATATAATATATATATATATGGAACATGCCTAAATAAAAATATTTATTTTAGTTTTCTGTTTGTACTGGGGGAACCCATCTATAAAGAACAACTGATAAACAGTGTTGCCATGTCTGCTGATAATATTGTGTTTTGGAAGGATTAAATCAGAACATGAAAACTGGAGTTGACTTTTCTAGTGATATCTGGCAACACCGCGTTTAAATGATGTGAATGAGCTGTCTATTAGAGTTAGTGAAGAGACTGAAGGAGAGCGGCAGCGTGCTGCATGTTTACAGACTGAACAGTTGCTACTCTTGATTATGATTGGTGAGGAAGTATTTAATAATGAAGTCTGAATTAAACCCCACCTTGTAGCTTCAGCATTATTATTAATTTTACTGGCGCCAAATGCCGCTGTGTCTACACGAGCAGGCCAGTCACAAATTCAGGTCATTTTGCGGGATCGATAAAAGATGGCGGTTTGTGAGATCGGGAAGTTGAGAGAAGCAGATGATGTTGAGTGTTACTCCATCATAAAGGCTTCTCTGTGGTATTTACACACTTGTTCGGTTGACTGAAGAGATGAAAAGCAGTGTAAAAGTATTTTGGGGCTGTAGTTTTTATTCTGATTGTATTATACAAGTCTGAACAGGTCACTCACACCAGTGCTGCTAAATATTTTTTCACAGTTGCACAAAGTATTTTTTCAGTCCCAAACACGAGTGAAATGGACACACTGTAGAGCCCTGGTGCCGTGGTTTGCATCGCGCGGACCTTATGCACACTATCGGTGTATGTGACGTGCTCCACCCACTTAAACTCGGAAGTCATAATGAGCTGTTTGTGAAGAAAGTCTCAGCTTCCAAATTATGCTTTGTTTTTTTATCTCGAAATTCAAACGTTCAATTCGAATTCGGAGTTCCATGGAGTAAGACGCGAAGTTGGAGGCTCCTGCTGCTTTCGATTAAAATTGTAATTAATTAGTGCTTTTTGGTCATATAATATATTTTGACTTATTCTACTTCGTTTCCTTGTTTGCTCTTTTAACTTTGTGGCCTGTTACAATGTCTGGAAAGAACACGAAAACCCGTGGTAGCATTCAGACACAACGGAGACCTAATGTGCGCGCCGTGAACGAGCCCCCTTCCCCTGAATCCGCGTCCCCGAGCAGTGACCCTGACTTCGCCGCATTCAAGCTTGTGTTTCTGGCTTCACTGAAGAAGGACCTTGCCGATATTTTTAAAAAGGAGTTCCAGGAGATGTTCAGGGATGCACTGTCTACTATCCGGCTTGACCTGCAGGGTGTGAAAACACAGCTGGCTAGGGATAAAGTCGCTACCGAGGCTAGCGTATCAACACTGTTGGGGAAATGGGACACGCGCTCTCCGGTTGCACCGATGATATAGTTCATATGAAGACTACTATCGAGTCTCTCACTGCGACCGTGACTCGATTAGAGAATAAATGTGAGGATTTGGAGTCGAGGTCACGGCACAATAACGTGAGGATAGTCGGAGTTCCAGAGGGCGCTGACACCTGTACAACCGCTGCTGTAGCGGCCTTGTTAAAGGAGGCGTTTGGTCTGGAGAAGGAGCCGGTTCTGGACCGGTCCAACCGGACCCTTCAGCCGGACCAAGCCTGGTGAATGACCACGAGCTATTGTGTGCAGATTCCAATATCACAGGGACTGTGTTGATATTTTACACCGTGCGAGAGAACTCCAGCGGATTAAAGTGAGGGATCGGTACTTTTAATTTTGTTTTCCTTTCTTAGTATAACAAGAAAAAAGGCCTGTGAATGTTTACTGCTGTGTTGCTCAATTAGTTTTTTTCTTCTCAATGACATATTTGAAAAAGAAAAGAGAGTAGTGAAGAGAAAAGGTAAATGAAGTCCTATGAAAATGAATCAATAAATTAAAGAGAATTTCAAACATTAAATGATGTTTTGATGCTCTTTATGGTGCAGGAGTGTGGTAGAGCACGGCTGCGGACTCAAAACGTCAGCAAGAAGTGTGAGTAAATGGATTATATCTGTGTCTTAAATACAAGCTTTATCAAAAAATAAACATGAATGAACATCAGATGATGCGTTAAAAAGAGTTCTACTTGCTGAAATTCAACATCTCTCATATCAGAAATCAGAATTAAACCAAATACACGTTTTAACCACGGGGGGGGATCACAAGAACAAAAAAAAGGTTGGCAATTGAACTAAAACACGAGAGAGACAAATGAAAGCCATTAATATATAGTTTAAACAACGTTCTTAATGTAAATTTGGAGGAGAGCATGGAAAGTTGTGACAAAAGCAAATATCTGAAAAGAAATCCGTTTTATATATATATATATATGTGTGTGTGTGTGTGTGTGTGTGAGTTGTTGCTCCTAACTTTTTAAGGTTGGGAGCAGCAGTGCTACCAATTTAAAAAAAACTTGAATTTCGAGCCCTACAATTAAAAACTGAACACGTCTGCTCAATTCAGCATGAGCCTAATGAGTCAGAGTCGCAGCACAGATCAACAGGAGTCGCAGCACAGATCTAGTTTCATTGATCACATGCCGAGACTGAAGCGAGCTCACTGACAAGACGATGGCTAAAGATTTGCTTTCAAAAGTTCTAGGTTTAAGTTTGTCACTGTACTGTTTTGTTGTGTTTTCCATTAAGAATAATAACGAACCCACTATTCAAGCAATTGCCGCCACCGAACTGTCGCTAATTCGAAAGAGAAAGTGAAATGCACACGGCTGCACAGGCTTCAAAAGCAATTTAAAAGCATGGGGGAAAAGGGGGGAATGCCCCACCGTCACATCCCTAGTGGGGAGTTAAAAAAAAAATTGACAGCTCTATGGCAATACAAACAGTATGATCCAAATGCACCTTTAATTCTCCTTTATTTGATTAGTTACCTTATAATATATATATATATATATATATATACACACACACACACACACACAACTATTTTTGCACAAAATATACTATGTTTACATGGACAGCAATAATCTAATTATTGACCTTAATCTAAGTAAGGTAATAATGTGATTAAGCTGTTTACATGAGTCGCTTTTAGAACACTCCTGCCATGTTCACGTTTTACATGTTATAGATCATAATTAGATTAAGAGCCCGCGTCATTACGTCACCGCGCCACGCCGTCCGACGTCACTCCAGAATTTCACGCATCAACGTACAGTTTGGTCGTTATGGGACCGTATACAGTTTTGGGTGTTTTGTTTAATTTTTTTATGAACACTTCAAGTGCAGTTAATTATTGGTCATGATGTAGGTGCTAATAGACGACTGCTTGCCATAGGGTGCGTCTCATATCGCATACTTACCTACTGTATAGTGGCCGAGATACATGTCTTTTTCCCCACTACAGGCCTATAGTAGGCAAGTATCCGGTTTGGGACACAGCCGAACTCTCTTGTTCGCCGTAAAATGTAAAACTGCCGTGTGTGATCGTATCCTGTCGCAAAACGCGGTGAAAACTCACACGACGTTCATAATGTGATTAAGGTGTTTACATGTTTGTAATGCACGTCCATAATACAATTAAAACAGGAATAATCCACCTGTCTTAATTCGATTAGAGCTTACTTAGATTATGACCTTAATTAGATTAAGGTTGGTGTTTACATGGTAGTTTCTTAATCAAAGTATGGTCTTAATTAGATTAAGAGTAGATTATTGTTGTCCATGTAAACGCAGTCATAGTGAACCCTTCTTTCTCAACAGTGACTACTTTTACCTGGACAGCAGTAACTAATTATTGACCTTACTCTGATTAAGACAATAATGTGATTAAGCTGTTTACATGAGTCTCTTTTAGAACACTCCTGTCATGTTCCTGTTTTACATGTTATAGATCATAATTAGATTAACAGCCCGCGTCACTACGTCACCGCGCCACACCGTCCGACGTCACTCCAGATTTTCACGTATCAACATACAGTTGGTCTTCGTTATGGGACCGTATACAGTTTTGGATGTTTTTATTTAATATTTTTACGAGCGCTGAAAACGCGGTTAATTATTTGTCATGCTGTACGTGCTAATAGACACCTGCTTGAAGCCGTGGGCTGCGTCTCAAACTACGTACTTACCTACTGTATAGTAGCTGAGATACGTGCATTTTTCTCCACTACAGGACTATAGTAGGCAAGTATGCAGTTTGGGACACAGCCGAACTCTCTTGTTCGCCGTAAAACATAAAACTGCCGTGTGTGATCGTGTCCTGTCGCAAAATGCAGTGAAAACTCTCACACGACGTTCATAATGTGATAAAGGTGTGTACATGTCTGTAATACACGACCATAATGCGACTAAAACAGGAATACTCCACACGTCTTAATTCCATTAGTGCTTACTTCGAGTATGACCTTAACCAGATTAAGGTAAGTAAAAATCACTGTTTACATGGTAGTTTCTTAATCAGAGTATGGTCTTAATCGGGTTAAGAGTGGATTGTTGTTGTCCATGTAAACGCAGCTTGAGTAAACAGGAACCATGTCTTTCACGACATGAGAAGTGAACTTGGAGTACACTTCTCAAATCCATCTCCGTTTATGGAGTGACGTCAAATCAACATGGCTGCACACAGCATGAGAAATAAACAAAGTAAAACAAGTAAAGTAAACCGAGGAATACTGAACAGGCAAGTATTAGCTTTAGATTGATCAACTTTCAGACATATTTGTTTATTAATTCGAAAACCATGCCTGTACAGTCCCCTGTTTGAAAAAGAAAATATACATGACTCATCAGAGATAGCTGCCTAGCATGTTGCTAATCAAAAAAAAAGGAACATGGGGGGTGTCCGTTATGCAAATCCAACAGGCGAAATATCGCTTAGGATGTAATGCAGCATTATATTTTACATAAAAGTTGCTCAGCTGACTTTTCAAACCTGTACCAATTCCGTCTGACTTACATTACACACATTTTTGTGCATTTCCTCTCCTGTGCTGGAGCAATCATAGAGCAGCTTAGATTTAACAGTGATTCTGGAGCTCTATTAGAGCGGCCAACGAGTGTGTCTCCTCCCTGAACAAGGCCTGGTTAGTGAGTTTGGCCAGGTCAGGAAGACTCATGTTGGTTCCAAATTTCTTCCACTTCACAACGATGCAGACCACGGTGCTCCTGAGAACAACCAATGCTTTAGGAATGGTTCTATACCCTTGCCTAGATATATCTTGACAACTGATCAGAGTACATTAGACTTCATGCCCTGGTTTTTGGTCCAATATTCATTTTTCTCCGTTTTTGGTTTACAATACTTTTGCTCACTTTGTCCTTATGGGTTATCGTAGATGGCGAAACGTATATTTAATCCATTTTAAATTGAAACAAGTGTGCAAATGAAGGGGCATGAATACTTTACGAACCCACGGTACGTGTGAACAAACAGCATCCACAGGGCAGCGATGTCACTACATTTGGACCCATTATGTCAAGAGCGTTCATTCAGTGGCAAACATGTTCAATAATAATGTGGAAAGAATTTAAATCAGTGTACACATCTATTTTTTTTTAAATTCTATATTAAAAATAGTTGGCAATTTCATTATCAATTAGTTGGACGCTGTTATAAAGCATACTGTGCCATGTCACATCATTTAGACCAGCGGTCACCAACCCCCGGTCCGCGGGTCATTTGGTACCGGGCCGCACAGAAAGAATAAATAACTTACATTATTTCCGTTTTATTTATGATCTGGATCTGAAAAAATGAGCGGATTCTCTCCGTTACATCCTTCTACGACTCACTCTTGACGCATGTCAAGACGCTTGTCTCGGTCACGTGATACGTTGAAACCTTCCCATAGAGACCAGAGAGCGTTAGGGGGAGAGAGGATGTTACGAGGACGCTGCTAATAAAGCTGCGATTTCACACTGGATTCACGTTTATTATTATATTTTAAAAATACCCCAGTTTTTATGCCGGTCCTATCGTTTTATTTTGTTGTATTTATCCGCCACATCTTAAAGGCCGCTCCGTGAAAATATTGTCTGATATTAAACCGGTCCGTGGCGCAAAAAAGGTTGTGGACCGCTGATTTAGACTAAAAAGTCTTTGATGGAACGACCTCTTCTTTACGTCGCACTCTGCATAACTTGTGTTCTCATGGGAGTAACATTTACATTTTTAATCATTCGTTTATGGGAACGTGAAACAGTGGCAATACTATGTACTGGGTTGAAAATACTAAACCACTCCTACCTTATGAAGTTTTCTAGCAACATTTAAGGTCATAATCTAAATTTCCTGCCTTATTAAGACACTATGTTGTGCTACTTAGACCAAAAAATAAAATAAAAAAATCAGTAGGTTGAATGACTACTTGACAGTTTGAATGAATATGAAAATAGTCTCAATTAAATTATTAACCTGGAGTCAACTGCATTATGCAGTATTGGGCAGTGAGCAGCAAAGCGACGCGAAATCAGTTAACATATAGTACACTGCAATGTTCTTAGAATACACAATATGTCTTGTGTGCGAAGTGATCAAGTTGCCATCCTGCTCATCCCGTTCATATTCCAAAAAAACCAAAAAAAAAAAAACGTTTAGCAACCACAAAAAATATCGATGTATTAATTCCAGGCATTGAAAACTAAGAATCAAAAACCAAAATGATTCCCCTTACCCTCATGGCGAGCAATATGAATTCAGCATTGGCGCAAACAATAGTTTCGCATAATACGCAATAACAGTTCATTTACTTGTAGCTCGTTTTTCTTAAGTATGAGTAGGGATCAGAGAGCTTAAAACCTTCTACGATGAATATTCAGTGACCATGTGCCAAGTCAGAGGTTTTACATCTGCTTAAGATGAACTTTCATCACATCACACGGACACCGAGAGGGCTCTATAGTTACTGGGATATAGAAATATAGTTGGTTGGGAAAACAAAATAATCAGTCTTACCTGTTGCGCTACTGTCGACAGGGTGACACCTTGTGTTTGAGCTGCCACTGTACTTCCAGTTGTAGCAGCAACCTGCTCCTGGCCCTGTGCCTGTATCGGCACCTGTGACGGCTGTACTTGCGTCTGAAGCTGCAACTTTGGCATCTCGGTCTGTGCTTGCGTAATCTGTGTCTGTGTAGGTAACTGGACGTGTGTCTGGGGCAAAGAGGTCAGTAGCACCTGCTTCACAGGTCCATTCGGTGTCTGTACCAACCTCTGGACACCTGTCCCCACCTTTACCTGTCCATGCACAGACTGTGTAGCATTTAATACTGTCCCTCCGGAGACAATGGACATTCCAGGTCTTACAGGTGCTCCGGTCACAACTCTTGCAATGGTAAGCTTCCCGGCAGTGCCTGCAGCTCCTGTAACAGTCTGTAGTACTTGGGCTTGACCCTGAGGGCTCTTCAGAATCACTATTTTTGGGGCTGCCTGCCCTGCTGAATGTTGCGTAATCAGGTGTTGGTGAGCAACTTGAGACCCCGACACAGCCAAAGGGGAACTCATGAGAACAGCAGTCGAACCACTGCTACTACTAGCCATGGAAACCGAAGTCGGAGTTATTGTCTGAATGGAAACTGGAGCTGAAGCAACAGATGAAAGGGGCACCTGGCTTACTGCTTGTGTCTTAAGTGGAACAGAAGAGAGGGTTGATGTGGTTGTTAGTGGTGCTTGAGCACTGTCACTAAGGACAGGGACACTGGCGTCTGGGGCTGAATCTGAATCTAATGGGGGATCCACTTGGCCGAGGGCCAACTTCAGAGCCTCCTCTACCGGGTCTGAGGAACCCTGAGAAAAAGCATCTTCTGGCAGGGAATCCAGGTTGAACAGTGGTGAATCATCAAACAGGTCCATAATGGGATCTGCCATCTTGTCAAACCGTTTGTTAAAAAAAAAAAAAAAAAAAAAAAAGAGGAATGTAAATGAAAAGAAATACCAGAACATAATCATTCAGAGTATAAAGTCGAGAACTTACATGTACAGGTATAGATCACGTTTATTACAAACCCCGTGCTAATATGAACAAGGTTTCTCAGTATAGGTGGGAATATACTTACAGTTTAGCTCCTTTGGTGAATCCGGCCCTAGACTCATTTATCCATCAACCTTCTAGTGAACATCAGGTGGATATGAGATCTATGGAGGGACAGTGAATGGAAGACCGTCCTCCTGTTCACCAAACCTTCTCTCCTCTCCGAGCTGGACGCGACGCCGACCTCACATACAAAATCTCCTCTGATGGGCTAAAGAATGAGACTCTGATGGGAAGTGAGACACAAAAAGATCAAACATTTCAAATGTTACATCGTTCATAAGTATACCAGTACACCGTTTGAACAACGAAATCAACCCCCCCACCACCACCCTTAACTGACCTCATCGACCACGAAACAACATTTTAAGGACTTTTAGAGTCATCATTCAGGAACGAATCAATGTCAAGACCCCAATGCAGCGTTCACGTGAACAAATCGAGTCAGTAAGCCGTGTATACATGTTGGATCGCGCGGTCTGGGATGAACTTCCAGGAGATCTAAACGAGCAAGACACCGAGCTCAAATTCAATCCCGACTACACACAATCCTGTTAAATGCTCGCGATCTCCATTGAGTGCTCAACCGTTGTGTGTATGCAAAAATGCCGGAGATCGCTCATGATGTTGTTGATTATTGATGTAAAAGGAAACTTTCCCCCCCCACCCCCATGGTTTACTCTCACCGCTCTTTCATTCGGACTCGCTCCAATCCGTCTCATCAACAGACCGGACCGAAGACAACGTGCTACAAAAACATCGCAGGAGTGCGTGCATGAACAAGGCCGCGTAGCTGTTCCGATTGGCTAGACCGGTGTTGTTTTTTTTAAAATACCAAAGCGCTACCGATCACTTGTAAATAAAAAGAAGGAGGGGGGGGAAATAGCTCTCGATTACCATTTCGCTGTGGTGATTTACCTTTCCATCGACACACATGGCTTTCTCCCCCTCGCACACAACACGATTACTGGAAACAGCTCGCGGAAAGCAGGAACTACCCTGCCAACAGCAGGGTGGAAAACGCGCTTCCCGAGTCTCAGCTTCTCGCGCTGATTGGGTAGTAGTGTGAGGGGCCGGCAACATGCTCTTATCTCATTGGTGGAAGCGAATGTCCATCATTACGGTGCGCGAAATTACTGGGTGGGGCGGGCTAACGAATCTGCCCAAGACGATAGTTTGGTTGACAACGCAGGAAAAGTCGTCGATTTATCGTCGTCGGTTTCCCCCGAATGTATGTGTTAGATCTTAAGGGCAGTGCTACATGGTTCATTATGTACACCAGTCAAATGCGTCCAGTGAACGGTAGCCAAACCTGTAAGCCGTTTGAACACAATCTTGCTTGTTTATTAAATAACACACACTTTGAGGTATCCCTAATAAAGGAACACTTAAGCTAAACATCAAATGTACATCAAATGTACATCAAATGTACATCACCCCCCATTACCAAATGTAGTCGATCAGCAGAACAAACAAAAAGATCGCTTAATTAGTTTTGCACTGGATCCACGAAGCTAAGAGCTAACCTGCAAGGGACACTTAGACCCATCAGGTTAGCTGTGTGTGTGTGTGTGTGTGTGTGTGTGTGTGTGTGTGTGTGAACTATACCGAAATCACACACCTGCCTCAAACCACATTGTTCAGGCGAATTCATCAATAGCATCTCTGTATAACTGGGCAAAATTGGAAAAAAAAAATATTGATTTAGTCATTATAACATCAAGTAAGATTTCAACAAAGGTATCTAGTATCTAAACTTGCTATTAAATAAACTTATATAGCATTACTAGCGCTTCTGATCAGAATAGGTTAGCTAAAAATCAGGACATTTACATGGACAACAATAGTCCAATATTAACCCCATTAAGATGACATTCTGATTAAGAAACTGGCATGTAAACAGCCATTTTAATTAGCTTAACGGACTAAAGTCATACCCGAAGTAAACACAAATGGAATTAAGACGTGGGGAGTATTCCTGTTTTAGTCGCGTCATCAAGGTGTATTACAGACACATACACACCTTAATCACACTGTTAACGTCGTGTGGGAGTTTTCACCGCATTTTACGACAGGACACGATCACACACGGCAGTGCTCAACTGTTTTACGTCAACCAAGAGAACACGGCTGCGTCCCAAACCGCTGAGACCCAAACTTGCCTAATATAGGCTTGTAGTAGGTCAAATACATGTATCGCGGCTACTATATAGTAGGTAAGTACGCGGTTTGGGACACACCCAAGGCTTCAAGTAGTTGTCTATTAGCACGTACATCATGACAAATAATTAACCGCAACCATAAGCGTGTTTTTTGTTTGTTTGTTTTTTGTTTTGTTTTTTTGGAATAAAAACACTCAAAACTGTATACGGTACCATAATGAAGACCTACTGTATGTCGATACGGGAAATTCTGGAGGGACGTCGGACGGCGTGGCGCGGTGACGTAATGACGTGTGACGTTAATCCACCTATGTTCTAGAACATTTAAAAACCGGAATATGACAGGAGTATTCTAAAAGCGACCCATGTAAACCCCTTAATCACAATATATTGTCTAATTCAGAATAAGGTCCATAATTAGATTACTGCTGTCAGTGTAAACTTAGTCGTGGTAGATAGCGGAATGCTCTATTAAATAGGGTAGTTTAGCATTACACTGAGACGTTGTCACTGGAGTGCACTGAAGCAAATTATTTTGACCTTTAGTAAATTGAACATGATTAAATCTTGCGTGTTTGTTTAATTTATGTGTGTTTTTGTTTTTGTTTGCTCTGCTGCTCTTCAGTGGATTTTGCTGCTCCAGCATATCTGTCAGAATAAAGCACAGTTTTGTTTTACACAGTTGCATGAAAGTCAGCATTGGATGTATGTATTTTGATGCCAAGTCATTAAGGCAATGGAATTTAGCAAGCTTTCTCATTAACCAGCTAGCTAGGTGAGCAGCACAAGCCAACCTGTTTTCAGATTAGGTTAGAGAAAACAAATTAATTAGTCAATAAAAACAACAAAGTTGGTTACAATAACATGAAACTTAAATGTTAATTTTCTGTAAATGTCTTCACTTGCTCAGTTAGTTAGCTAATGTAAATATCTGCTAACTACAAGCAAAGAAGTCCTTTTGCTTGTATTTTCTCACTTGTAGGTTGCTTTGGATAACGGCATCTGCTAAATGAATAAATATAAATATACTAGAACCAGAAGATACGACCACATCACCCCGATCTTAGCCACACTGCACTGGCTCCAAGTAAAATTTCACGTTGATTACAGTCATGGACAAAATTATTGGCACTCCTGGAACCTTTCCAGAAAATGCACCATTTCTCCCAGAAAAGTGTTGCAATGACAAATGTTTTGGTATACACATGTTTATTACCTTTAAGTGCATTGGAACAGCACAAAAAAAGCAGAAGAAAAAAGGCAAATTTGACATCATTTTACACAAAACTCAAAAATTAGGTCGGACAAAATTGTTGGCACCCTCAACTTAATATTTGGTTGCACACCCTTTGGAGAAAATAACTGAAACCAATCGCTTCCTATAACCATCAACAAGCTTCCTACACCTCTCAGCTGGAATTTTGGACCACTCTTCTTTTGAAAACTGCTCCAGGTCTCTCAGATTTGAAGGGTGCCTTCTCGCAACAGCAACTTTGAGATCTCTCCATAGGAGTTCTATGGGATTTAGATCCGGACTCATTGATGGCCACTTCAGAATTCTCCAGCGCTTTGTCTCCAACCATTTCTGGGTGCTTTTTGAGGTATGTTTCGGGTCATTGTCCTGCTGAAACACCCATGACCTCTGACGCAGACCCAGCTTTCTGACACTAGGCCCTACACTATGGGCCAAAATCTTTTGATAGTCTCCAGATTTCATGATTCCTTGCACACAGTCAATGCACCCAGTGCCAGAGGCAGCAAAACAACCCCAAAACATCCTTGAACCTCCACCATGTTTGACTGTAGGTACTGTGTAGGCCTCTTTCCGTTTTCTGTAAACAGTAGAATGCCAAAAAGCTCTATCTTAGTCTCATCTGTCCACAAAACGTTCTCCCAGAAGGATTGAGGCTTACTCAGGTACATTTTTTGCAAACTGCAGTCCGGCTTTTTTATGCCTCTGTGTCAGAAGTGGGGTTCTCCTCGGTCTCCTGCCATAGCGCTTCTTCTCATTCAGATGACGACGTATGGTTCGAGCTGACACTGATGCACCCTGAGTCTGCAGGACAGCCTGAATTTGCGTGGAAGTTGACTGAGGTTGTTTATCCACCATTCGAACTATCCTGCGTTGCATTCTTTCATCAATTTTTCTCTTCCGTCCACGTCCAGGGAGATTTGCCACGGTTCCATGGGTTATAAACTTCTTGATTATATTGCGCACAGTGGACAAAGGAACTTTAAGATCTCTGGAGATTGACTTATAACCTTGAGATTGTTGATATTTTTCCACAATTTTGCTTCTTAAGTCCTCAGACAATTCTCGGCTCTTCTTTCTCTTCTCCATGCTCTGTGTGGCACACACAGGCACACAACACAAAGGTTGAGCCAACTTTTATACACTCTAACTGGCTTCAGTTTTGATTTCTATATTGCCAGCACCTGTTACTTGCCACATGTGAGTTTAAATGAACATCACATGCTTGAAATGAAATTATTTACCCACAGTTTTAATAGGGTGCCAATGATTTTGTCCAGTCCATTTTGGGAGTTTTTTGTAAAATGATGTCAAATTTGCCTTTTTTCTTCTGCTTTTTTGTGCTGTTCCAATGCACTTAAAGGTAATAAACATGTGTATACCAAAACATTTGTCATTGCAACACTTTTCTGGGAGAAATGGTGTATTTTCTGGAAAAGTTCCAGGGGTGCCAATAATTTCGTCCATGAGTGTATAAAATACTATTATTGACCTATAAAACACTGAACGGTCTCGCACCACAGTACCTAAGCGAACTTTTGGCCTTCTATGATCCGCCATGTCTACTTAGATCAGGCTATTTGTTGGTACCTCGAATAGTGAAGGCTACAGCGGGGGCGAAGAGCTTTCTCTTACAAAGCCCCACAGTTATGAAACAGTCTTCTAGTTAGTGTTCAGGGCTTGGTGTTTAATGAATAGATTTTCTTTTACGCAAAGTAGGGCTGTACAGTTAATCGAATATCGATCGCAATTACGATTTTGACTGCCCATGTTTAAATGAATATGATCGACTGCGATATTGGCGTTTAAAGTTCATCCTCCTCTAATAGAAAGCTCCACTAAAGAACAAATCAAGCGTTTACTAAATTTAGAGCCAATCACCATAGAGCGGTTGCAGGGATGACATCATTTTGTAGTGCCAAAACCCGGAAAGGAGAGCATTTTAGTGCTCGATCTACCAGCTTCGCTTCGTGTTCCAGCGCTTTGCGCGAGGAGAAATCATGACACTAGTGTGATGTTACAGAGGTTGTCGGGGACATTAAACGTCATCACGCCGAACAGGAAAAAACTTTGCAGATAAACTCACGGCTCTATAGTGCGACCATTTCACTCATGTTTGCGACTGAAAAGTTCTTTGTGCGACTGTGAATAAATACTTATTCACACCGGTGAGAGTGACCTGTTTGGAGTTGTATAATACAATCAGAATCAAAACTACAGCTCCAAAATGCATCTACACCGAGCAACAGTTACTTTCAAACTGCTTTTCATCTCCTCAGTCAACCGAACAAGTGTGTAAATACTGCAGAGAAGCCATTATGATGACGACAATAACTCTGTTTATCATCTGCTTCTCTCAACTTCCCAATCTCACAATACCCCATCTTTTATTGATCCCGCAAAATGACCTGAACCTGCGACTGTGACCTGCTCGTGTAGAGACAGTGGCTTCAGGCAGAGTAAATTAATAATAATGCTAACGTTTCAAGGTGGGTTCAAACCTCTTTATTAAATAATTCCTCACCAATAATAATCAAGAGTAGCAACTGTTCAGTCTGTTAACATACAGTACACTGCCGCTCTCCTTCACTAACTCTAATTCACTTTAATTAAACACACGGTTGCCAGATATCACTTGAAAACTCAACTCCTGCTTTGTTTTAATCCTCCCAAAACACAATATTATCAGCAGACATGGCAACACTGTACTGGGGGAACCGATCTAAAAGTGATAAACAAAAATAAAACTACTAAAATGTAAAGACAGAAAATGTGCTTCATTATAAATAACTCATTTAATATATAAAAAAATAGATATTGGAATAACTTCATAAAATATAAATAAAATGAGAAATGAAAGAATGTTTAATTACTATGGGTTACATTTAATATCAATTTGACATTAAGCTTAGTTCGCTATTTCCTTAGATTTATTCCTAATATGGATCATTTTTGTGTTAGTCTACTTTTAATTAGGACTCTTTATTGTTTAAGATATTTAAAAAATAGCCTCTCCGGCAACCATCACCTTATCGTGATGGAGAGGTTTGTGCGTCCCTATGAACCTGAGGGCTGTGTTGTCTGGAGCCTTGTGCTCCTGGTAGGGTCTCTCAAGGCAACGTGATCTCAGGGGAGGGGCCAGACTAAGAATGGTTCCAATAACCCTCATGAAAAAGATAAAGAGCAGAGGAGTTACCCTGCCCGGAGGAAGCCCAGGGCCCAGAGGCTGGCTCTGGGAATGTCACCTCTCTGTGGGGAAAGGAACTGGAACTTGTGCAGGAGGTGGAGCGCTACCGGTTAGATCTGGTGGGGTTTATATCTACGCATAGTCTCCTGTCTGGAACCATACTCCTGGATAGGGGATGGACTCTATTCTACTCTGGAGTTGACCAGGGTGTGAGGCGCCGGGCGGGTGTGCGGATTCTCACAAGTCCCTGGCTGAGCGCCGTTACGTTGGAGTTTACACCGGTGGACGAGAGGGTCGCCTCCGTACGCCTATGGGTTTTGGGGGGGACGGGACGGGACGGGACTCTTACTGTTGTCTGTGCATATGCACTGAACACCAGTTCAGAGTATTCGGCCTTCTTGGAGACCCTGAACAGAGTCCTGTATGGGGCACCAGTAGGGCACTCCATAGTTCTGCTGGGGGACGTCACCGCGCATGTGGGCAATGATGGAGATAACTGGAGAGGCATGATTGGGAGGAACGGCCTCCCTGATCTAAACCCAAGCGGGCATTTGTTATTGGACTTCTGTGCTAGTCATGGACTGTCTATAAAGAATACCATGTTCAACCATAAGGAGGCTCATAAGTGTACGTCAGGGGTGCTCACAGTTTTTTGACTTGCAAGCTACTTTTAACATGACCAGTCAAGGAGATCTACCTACATTAAAAATGCTAAACATATATTTATTTATATATATATACTGAGTATACTTTAAATATATATACACACAATATATATGTTCATGTACCTTGTATAACTGCATGAACCCTTATGGCACACTACAATTCAGTACATTTTTGGTCAATACTTACTCTGATGACTTGCACTGAATAGAATCAGCCAGGGTTGCACAGTCCGGACAGTAGCTGCTGGTAGCCAGCCTCAAGCAGGCCTCCAAATGATGATCAGTCATTGTGGAAGGGTATTTGGACTTAATAATCTTCATGTGGGAAAAGACTGATTCAGATAAATAAGTAGAGCCAAATAATGCAGTCAAGAAGGTTGTACATTTCCTCATGTTTGGGTACTTTTCCCCTGTGAGTAAGTTCCAGAACTGTCCATGAGCCCTGGATTTCAGCTGAAGGTCAGTCTGTACACACGCGCGGAAAGAGAAAAGACGAGACCTCAGACTGGCTGTCCTGTACATCAACGCTAACATCTATTTTTTTTATTTTTTATTTTTGAATGGCGATCTACCCGCACTTCCTTTGCGATCGACCGGTCAATCGCGATCAACGTATTGTGCACCCCTGGTGTACGTGAGATCTTCCACTCACATTTCCGGCGGAATTTTTCAGGAATCCATGTGGGGGTTGGGGGCATTGAACCTGAGTGGGCAATGTTCAAAGCCTCCATTGCTGAAGCTGCGACAGAGAGCTATGGTCTCATAGCTCTCTCAAGGGGCCTCAAGGGGCGGTAACCATCGAACACCGTGGTGGACACCGGTGGTCAGGGAAGCCGTCCGACCGAAGAAGGAGGCCTTCCGGGATGTGCTATCCCGGAGGACTCCGGAGGCAGTTGCAAGGTACCAACAGGACAGAAGGGCTGTAGCTTCTGCCGTGAAAGAGGCAAAGCAGTGGGTGTGGGAGAAGTTCGGAGAGGACATGGAGAAGGACTTTCGGTTGGCACCAAGCTGTTTCTTGAAAACCATCCGCCACCTCAGGAAGGGGAAACGGGGAATCATCCAAGCTGTGTACGGTAAGGATGGGACCCTGTTGACCTCAACTGAGGAAATAATTGCACGGTGGAAGAACACTTTGGGAACTCCTGAATGCAACTAACACACCCTCTATGGTATGTTAGGCAGAGGTGGAGGCTGATGGGGGATCATCGTCAATTTCCGTGGTGGAGGTCACTGAGGTAGTCAAACAACTACACAGTGGCAAAGCCCCGGGGGATTGATGAGATCCGTCCAGAAATGCTGAAAGCTCTGGGTGTGGAGGGGATGTCTTGGATGACATGCCTCTTTAACATTGCATGGAAGTCAGGGACAAGTGCCCAAGGAGTGGCAGACTGGGGTGGTGGTTCCCCTGTTTAAAAAGGGAGTGTCACACTTCTCAGAGAGTGTGTGCCAATTATAGGGGTGTCACACTTCTCAGCCTCCCTGGTAAAGTCTACTCCAAGGTGCTGGAACGGAGGGTCCAGCTAATAGTCGAACCGCGGATTGAGGAGGAATAATGCGGATTCTCTCCTGGTAGTTGAACAACGGACCAGCTCTTTACTCTCGCAAGGATCTTGGAGGGGGCCTGGGAGTATGCCCATCCGGTCTACATGTGTTTTGTGGATGTGGAGAAGGCGTATGACCGGTTCCCCAGGGGTCTACTGTGGGAGGTGCTGAGGGAGTATGGGGTGAGGGGTTCCCTTCTTAGGGATATCCAATCGCTGTACACCCAAAGCGAGAGCTGTGTCCGGATGCTAGGCAAAAAGTTGGACTTGTTCCAGGTGAGGGTTGGTCTCCGCCAGGGCTGCGCTTTGTCACCAATCCTGTCTGTGATATTCATGCACAGGATATCGAGGCATAGTCATGGTGTGGAGGGGTTGCGGTTTGGTGACCTAAGGATTTCATCGCTGCTTTTTGCAGATGATGTGGTCTTGATGGCATCATGGGTCCGTGACCTCCAGAACTCAGTTCGCAGCTGAGTGAGAAGCGGCTGAGATGAGGATTAGCACCTCTAAATCTGAGGCCATGGTTCTCAGCAGGAAACCGATGGAGTGCCTACTCCAGGTAGGGAATGAGACCATAACCCAAGTGAAGGAGATCTAGTACCTCAGGGTTCTGTTCACGAGTGAGGGGACATCGGAGCAGGAGATTGGCCGGACAATCGGAACAGTGGGAGCGGCAATCGCTTTACCGCACCGTTGTGACAAAAAGAGAGCTGAGCCAGAAGGCAAAACTCTCAATCTACCGGCCAATTTTCATTCCTACCCTCACCTATGGTCATGAAGGTTGGGTAGTGACCGAAAGAACTAGATTGCGGGTACAAGTGGCCAAAATGGGTTTTATCAGGAGGGTGGCTGGCCTCTCCCTTAAAGATAGGGTGAGAAGCTCAGCTATCTGAGAGGAACTCAGAGTAGAGCTGCTGCTCCTTTGCATTGAAAGGAGCCAGTTAAGGTGGTTCGGGCACCTGTTAAGGTGGCCTCCCTAGGGAGGTGTTCCTACCTCGGGGAAGATCCAAAACTAGGTGGAGAGACTATATTTCCACACTGGCCTGGGAACAGTCTGACCTCTGTGATTGCCAACAAGGGTTTTGCCACCGCAGAGGGGTCAAATACATATTTCCCTCATTAAAATGCAAATCAATTTATAACATTTTTGACATACGTTTTCTGGATTTTTTGTTGTTATTCTGTCTCTCACTGTTCAAATAAATCTACCATTAAAATTATAGACTGATCATTTCTTTGTCAGTGGGCAAACGTACAAAATCAGCAGGGGATCAAATACTTTTTTCTTTCACTGTATAAGAGTCTGTGTCTGTAAACGGTTTGTTTACAGTGGTAATGTTTGTAAAACAGGCCTATATTTCAATTTACAATGGGTTATTACATTCTCAACAGTTTATTTTCCATCTACAGATTTGATTCAACAAGAATGTATGTTGCTATACCCCAGAAAATCCAGTTTGGGGATTTTATTGGTTTCTTTGCTGTTTGTCTGTACAACCTATATTCCAAAAAGGTTGGGACACTATGTAAATGTAAATAAAAACAGAATGCAATCATTTGCAAATCTCAAACCCATATGTCATTGAACATAATTTAATAATTTTATATGTTTTCTGAATAAATGTACCATTTTAAGAACAAAAAATAAGGTAATTTTTAATTTGATGGCCGCAGCACATCTCAAAACGTTGGGATGGGGGCAACAAAAGGCTGGAAAAGTAAGCGTTACTGAAAAGAAACAGCTGGAGGTTAATTGCAAACAGGTCAGTAATATGATTGGGGATAAAAAGAGTATGTTAGAAAGGCAGAGTCTTTCAGAAGTACAGATGGGCAGAGGTTCACCAATCTCGAGAAACTGCGTCTAAAATTTGTGGAACAATTTCAGAACAGTGTTCCTCAATGTAAAATTGAGACCATGAATACTGTATGTCATCATTTACAGTACATCATCATCAAAAGATTCCAAGAATCTGGAGAAATCTCTGTGTGCAAGGGACAAGGGTTCCCTTTAATGGAAATCATTGCTCAGAAACACCTCCAGAACTCATTGTCTGTGAACACAGTTCACCGTGCCATCCACAAACGCTGGTTAAAGCTCTATCATGCAAAGAAGAAGCCATATGTGAACATGATCCAGACACACCGCCATCTTCTTTGGGCCAAAGCTCATTTAAATTGGACTGAGGCAAAGTCGAAAACTGTGATAAAAAAATCGAATTTTGAGACAAAACAGAATTTTGAATTCTTTATGGAAACCATGGACGCGGTGTCCTCTAAACTAAGGAGGACTAAAGAGGAGAGGGACCATCCGGCTTTTTTAACAGCACTATGTTCGAAAGCCTACATCTCTGATGATATGGGGTGCATTAGCACCTATGAAATGGGCAGCTTGCACATCTGGAAAGGCACCGTCAATGCTGGAATCCAGATTCCACTCCATCTTTTGAGAGTCTCTGCCTCTCTAAGAGACGTGTTGCGGCCATTTTCTTTCCTTAAAATGGTACATTTCCTAGGTTTAAACATTTGATATGTATTCTATGTTCTATTGTGAATAACATATGGATTTATAAGATTTGCAAATCATTACGTTCTCTTCTTATTTTATATTTATTTACGTTTTACACAGCATCCCAACTTATTTAGGAACTGGTATAGTAATTTCTAGAGAGAAAAGTCAAATATTTTTGCTTTTGACAAAAATTGCACAATTGCACAATATGAAATCTTTTAAGGATTTTAGTAAATGTTGCATGAATTTCATGTAATTGTTAGCATAAAAAATTCTAGCATGTTTTAACATGTTTCTAACATGTTGCTAGCATGTTGCTAGCAAGTGGGTGTGTCACAAATATGTGAAGTTTGGTGCTAGAGCTGCAACAAGTAATCATTAAAATTGACAATAATCGATTATGAAAATCGTTGTCAAGGGAGCACTGTCAAGCAGGCAATGGAGTAGGTCGGATTTAGTTTGGGCTCTTTTTTTTTTTTTTTTTAGGTTAATTAGTGCTTTTCATAGTTAAATGCTACCAAACCCTGTTTCAAACATAATTCTTAAGTTAAATGTACATATATTTGCGTGAACACGGCAGCAACCAATTCTCAACCAATTCTAGGCCCAACACCGCTTCGTCTGCGAGTTCTGCTGCCTCTCTGGGCTCTGAGCCCCCGCCCCAGCAGAACAGCCAAAAGATGGACGCTGAAACCTTGAAGACGGATATCCTGAAAAGTGCACTTGCAGAAGGTTTCGACTTTCTTAAGAATGAGTTGCAAGCGGTGAAAGTGGAAATAAAGAACAATACGACAACAGAGTTGAACAGAGTTCATAGATGCAGGCAAAGCGATGAGCTACGTCAATAAGAATATCATTGCTACTGTAGAGGGCTGAGTGAGTAACACTGCCCTGGCTAACATTGCCCTGGTCTCTGAACCTTAACTGGATGATAACTATTTGATCAGACTTTTACTGTATTAAGGAGGATGATCAACATCGCTATATTATTTTCTGTTATATACACTATGATAGAATGTATGCTTCTACACTGTGATAGGATGCACTCGTGTTTTTTTTAGTTTACTTTTCATACCAGGGGTTCAGTGGGAGCTTGAGCAGTAGGCTCAAGTTGGGGTGGGGTGGGGTTACAGAGAGGGTGCCAGATTTTGTTGTTTATTGTGTTTAATTTGCCAGATATCTGTGTTGTGGCCCATCTACTGTCATTCTAGGTTCCCTGTAGGGCTCAGATATCTGACCTTTTTTTTTCTTTCTTTATGACTGACTTCAGTATTCCCAGAAGGTCGGATAGTAGTATGGTTAATTTCGTGAACTGGAATGTTAAGGCACTTAATTATCCTTTAAAGCGAAAGAAGGTATTTACACAACTGAAACGGCTTAATATAAATATTGCATTTCTTCAGGAAACACATCTATGGTCATCAGACCATTCTAAACTGGGAGGGGAGTGGTCAGGACAGATATTTCATTCAAATTTCCATTCAAAGGCTAGGGGTCAGCTATATTAATTGATAGAAATACACTATTTACGATGACAGTGTGGAACCTGACCCCGCTGGGTGCTATATTATTGTCATAGGGCAAATTTATATGTTAAAATTTTATAAATTAAAATTTCATGTTTATGAACCAAACTGGGATGATTCAATGTTATTCACCAAAATTTTTTTTCCGACTTCCAAATATGGCATCACATTACCTTATCCTCGGCGGTGACATGAACTATGCACTTTCTGCTGTGTTGGATCGTATTTCACCCAGATTCTCATTACTCTCTGGGGTGGCACGTTCTATCCAGCTCTTCCTCAAGTTGTATCTAGTGGTAGGCGTGTGGCGTTTTTGCAACCCTGCTTCCAGGAGTTACTGCTTTTCTCCTGAGTTCATAATACATATTCCCATATAGACTATTTCTTTTCAGACAAAAGAATGCTTCCCCTCAAAGCCAGATGTGATTATGGACCCATAGTTATATCAGATTCCATAGTTACTTCAGATCATTTCAGATATTCAAATATATATATATATTGTCGCGGCAGACCGGCACCCGACGCGCAGTCTAGGAGATTCGCTCCTTCCCCGACTGCCGCACCGGCACGAGGCGGGCAGCCTCGCGCCGGTCCCAACACTAACCGGAAGAGCCGTCACGACGGGGTGGAGCCACCCACGCCTCGCCGGCAGCTGATTGGCGAACCTGGAGCGAGATGTCCACCAATACAGTTCCAGAAGGAGGGGATAAAAGGACGCCCTTCCGCCCGAGGAAGACGGAAGACCGACTCGGCTACGTAGGCATCTAATAGACGAGGTATTTCCACTGAAACCACGCAACACGGGCTTCCCTAATCTCTCGCGTTTTCTTTCTCTCGCTCTCTCTCCTCTCCTCTCCTCTCACAGAGGGCTCCGCCCCGGACGAGGACGACGACGACAACAGACGAGGACAGTGGTGACGCTAGAAAACCGGCATAGGGAACCGCTTCTTGCCAGCTTCTTCCGGGAATCCCGACACACCCCGAAGAACGCTGCTACACCAGCCCCGCCCCCGCCGGGTTTCCCTCATCCAGCCACACACGCACACACCCACACACACACCACTTCAGACTGAAGGACAATAAATCCTTTTTTTTTGCACTTCTCTCATCACAACCTGCCTCCCGCGAGTTTGTGCTATGCCTCCCCCCCTGGGCTGATCCCGCTACACTGGTGGAGGATGCGGGCAGTAGTACTGACTCGCTCCTAAAAATTAAAAAAAAAAAAAACCCATGAAACAGACATTAAACCACCTGCTGGAGGCCAGCATCCAGCAACAGACCGTCACTCAGCAACTTGCCGAAAGCCTCCAGATCGCCACCCAAACGCTGGTGGACCTCAAGACCCTGACCCCCGCAGCCTCCACACCCCTCCCGGACCCAAGATGCGAGCTCCGCTGCCTACTGCCACCCCTCTCCCCTGAGGAAGACCTCATAGCCTACTTCGAAACCTTTGAAAATATTGCCCGCCGGGAGGGGTGGGACCAGGATGACTGGCCCCGGGCCATTGGCGGGTTACTCACAGGGGAGGCACACGTTGTGTACTACAGCCTT
This sequence comes from Ameiurus melas, assembly GCA_012411365.1. Classification (NCBI taxonomy): domain Eukaryota; kingdom Metazoa; phylum Chordata; class Actinopteri; order Siluriformes; family Ictaluridae; genus Ameiurus; species Ameiurus melas. The sequence goes on along the minus strand of CM022756.1, from coordinate 37,659,079 downwards.
GAACCGGAAGACGCTGCAGACTACCCAACGATGAAAGAGGGGGTCCTGGCGTGGTGTGGCCACACCACTTACCAGGTGGCAATGGAGTTCCATAGCTGGGCCTACCAGCTGGGGCCATCTCCATGCGGACAACTAAATTCCCTGATCCGACTCACTAAGCGGTGGCTCCGGCTGGACCAGTATACGGCCACGGAGGTGGCAGAGAAGGTGGCGATGGACCGGTTCCTGAGGGCATTACCCCGCCTAGAACGACAGGCCGTAGGGGCACAGGCGCCAGAATCACCCCAGGTGCTCCTGTCGGCGCTAGAGCGCACTATGGCCACGCCCGGGTTTAGCCAGGGGGACCAATGGCCCTCTGCGCTACCCCTCGGGACCTCAGGGCCCCGGCCTGACCATCAATGCCCCTTTGGGCCGTGGAGGACCCGGCAGGGGTCATCCGGCTTGGTGACCTTCTGACGAGCCCATGCCCACGGAACTGGAGATAAAGCCCGGTCGGCCGATCCAGAAACCATGGCTAGCTGGGTGCGCACTCCACCTCCAACAGCCACCCGAAGGCCCCACCTAGATGGTGTGGGTGGAAGGAAGACCCATTACCGCCCTACTGTACACCGGGAGTACGGTGACATTCGCCCGACCAACTGTTCTCCCCAAGGCACTTCAACCGGAGGGAGTACTCGACATCACCTGCATCCATGGGGAGTCCCAAGAGATCCCGGCAGTCGAGGTGCGGATTCGGAGTACAGCCGGGACCTGGCCCCTCCATGTGGGCGTGATCCCCACCCTTCCGGTGCCACTACTTCTAGGAAGAGACTAGCCGGGCTTGCCAACGGGCCCTGCTACCGAGGCAAAGAAGCCGTCGCGACGGACCCAGAGGACCTGACACCGGGCAGTCTGCCTGGCCCAAGACGCCGGAGACGCCGAGACCGAAGGTGAGTCCCCTCTATTGACTAATCCGATGTCCTCTGTGTTTCAACAGGTGAACCGAGAAGGGAAGTTCGGCCGGGAGCAGAAGGAGGACTACCGCCTGAAACACTGCTGGGCACAAGCGCGCGTGATAGAGGGGGTCACCCAGAACCCCGCCCTGACGCTCCCCACCTCGTACTTCCTCGTAAAAGGGGGCCTCCTCTACCAACGGGTCTGCCGCCGAGGAGAACAGACGGACCTCCTGGTGGTACCGCAGATGAGGACTAACCTGGTAATGCACCTGGCCCATGCCCACCCCCTCGGCGGCCACCTAGGGGCGCAGAACACTCTGGAGAAACTGAGGGACCGGTTCGTATGGCCCGGGATGGATGCCAAGGTCTGGGGGTTCTGCCAGCAATGCCCTCAGTGCCAGCACACCGCGCGCAGGAAGCCCCCACCGGCGCCCCTCATCCTGCTACCCATCATAGGCGTCCCATTCGAGCGGGTTGGTATGGACCTGGTGGGCCCCCTTCCCAAGTCGGCGCGGGGCCATGAATATATCCTCGTTGGTGTGGACTACGCCACCCGGTACCGTGAGGCGATGCCGCTACGCAAGGCCACTTCCCCCAACATCGCCAGGGAGCTAGTACTCCTCTTCAGCCGGGTGGGCATACCCAAGGACATCCTAACCGAACCAAGGTACGCCCTTCGTGTCAAAATTAATGACGGATCTGTGTCGGTTGTTGCAAGTGAAGCACCTGAAAACGTCTGTCTACCACCCACAGACCGACGGACTTGTAGAGCGCTTCAATCAGACGCTCAAACGGATGCTACGGCGGGTGGTAGACGACGAGGGGAGGAACTGGGACCTCCTCCTTCCCTATGTACTCTTTGCCGTCCGGGAGTGCCCCCAGGCGTCCACAGGCTTCACCCCGTTTGAGCTCCTGTTTGGGCGGCGGCCGCAAGGACTGCTGGACGTCGCCCGCGAAGCCTGGGAGGAACAGCCGTCCCCGTACCGCTCGATCATTGAGTACGTGCAGGAGATGCAAGATAGAATTGACCGGGTGGTGCCAATAGTGCAGGAACATATGCGCGGGTGTAGGAGGAACAACGCGAATCTATTGCCTAGTAGCGCCTGCAAGTTCCTGGCCCGGTGGCAGGGCCCGTATACAGTTCTTGAGCGACGGGGGGCCGTCAACTACCGCCTGCAACAACCCGGTAAGCATACGGACGGGAAGCTATACCATATAAACCTGTTGAAGAGGTGGGTGGAACCAGCTCCGATGGTTTCGGCGTACGCGGGCCGGGACACAGATCCTGACAAGCATGCTTTGGTCGACTTTGGGGAGGACCTCACCCGCACAGAGACAGGAACTCAACGAGATGGTGGACCAATTCGCAGACGTGTTCTCCTCCTCCCCGGGGATGACCCAGGTGGTTCACCACGCGATCAAGACAACCCCGGGCGTGGTAGTAAGACAGAGACCCTACCGGGTCCCTGAGGCCCGGCGGAAGGCCATCGAGGAGGAGCTGGAGCGAATGCTAATGGACGGGATTGTTGAGGAGTCAACCAGCCCCTGGTCCAGTCCCATCGTTGTCATACCGAAACCCGATGGAAGCATGCGACTTTGTAACGACTTCCGGAGGCTGAACCAGGTATCGGACTTCGATAGTTACACCCCCCCCCCCTTCCTGAGTGGACGACCTGGTGGAGTGACTGGGGAGGGCCCGCTTTATATCCACCCTGGATCTCACCAAGGGGTATTGGCAAGTTGCCCTAGCGCCCGACGCCAGGCCCAAGACGGCCTTTAGTACCTCCACCGGCCACTGGCAGTACCGGGTCCTCCACTTTGGCCTACATGGGGGCACCACGGCCACCTTCGCAAGCGTGATGGACCGTCGTCCTACGACCCCCACCGCAGCCGCAGCAGCTTACTTGGACGATGTCGTCGTCCATTCCTCCACCTGGTCGGACCACCTGTTCCATCTGGGGGAGGTCCTGAGGGGGCTCCGGAAAGCCGGACTGACAGCCAACCCCAAGAAATGTCACCTGGGATTAACCGAGGCACAGTACCTGGGGTACCGCATTGGGCGGGGGTTGCTGAAGCCACAGATGAGGAAGATCGAAGCCGTAAGAGACTACCCTCGCCCCTCATCGAAAAAACAGGTACGTGCCATCTTGGGGTTGGCAGGGTAATATCGAAGATTTGTGCCTAACTTCTCTGCGATAGCTTCACCTCTCGGTGTTGCGGAACTCGGACTTCATGCTCCCGTTCACGGTACACACCGACGCATCTGAAACAGGGTTGGGCGCGGTCCTCTCCCAAACCTTCGACGGAGAAGAGCACCCGGTCCTCTACATCAGCCGGAAACTGGCCCCCGCGGAAAAGAGGTATGCCGCGGTGGAGCAGAAAGTCTTAGCAATCAAGTGGGCCATCGAAGAGTTGAGGTATTACCTAGCGGGCTGACACTTTGTCCTGGTCACAGACCACGCGCCCCTACAATGGATGGCCAAGGCCAAGGACACGAACGCCCGGGTCACTCGGTGGTTTCTCGCCCTGCAGGATTTCTCCTTTCAGGTCCAGCACCGGGCAGGGGCCCTGCACGGGAACGCAGATGGGCTCTCACAGCAGGACATGCTCTGGGCCCACCTCCCAGCGGCAGTAGGCTCGGAGCTGAGGGGGGGGTACTGTCGCGGCGGACCGACACCCGACGTGCAGACTAGGAGATTCACTCCTTCCCCGACTGCCGCACCGGCACGAGGCGGGCAGCCTCGCGCCGGTCCCAACACTAACCGGAAGGGCTGTCACGGCAGGGTGGAGCCACCCACGCCTCGCCGGCGGCTGATTGGCGAACCTGGAGCGAGATGTCCACCAATACAGTTCCAGAAGGAGGGGATAAAAGGACGCCCTTCCGCCCGAGGAAGACGGAAGACCGACTCGGCTACGTAGGCATCTAATAGACGAGGTATTTCCACTGAAACCACGCAACACGGGCTTCCCTAATCTCTCGCGTTTTCTCTCTCTCGCTCTCTCTCCTCTCCTCTCCTCTCACAGAGGGCTCCGCCCCGGACGAGGACGACGACAGATGAGGACAGTGGTGACGCTAGAAAACCGGCATAGGGAACCGCTTCTTACCAGCTTCTTTCGGGAATCCCGAAGATTCCCAGCCCCGTCCCCGCCGGGTTTCCCTCATCCAGCCACACACACGCACACACGCACACACACACCGCTTCTGACTGAAGGACAATAAATCCTTGTTTTTGCACTTCTCTCACCACAACCTGCCTCCCGCGTGCTTGTGCTACGCCTCCCCTCCGGGCTGATCCCGCTACAATATATATATATATATATATATATATATATATATATATATATATATATATATATATATATATATATATATATATATAAATACATATATAAATATATATATATGTATACAGTGCCTTGCGAAAGTATTCGGCCCCCTTGAACTTTTCAACCTTTTGAAGATATAAATTTAAAAAAAAAAATTGGGAATAACCAACAGTGGGACACAATTGTGAAGTGGAACGAAATCTATTGGATATTTTAAACTTTTTTAGCAAATAAAAAACTGAAAAGTGGTGCGTGCAAAATTATTCGGCCTCTTTACTTTCAGTGCAGCAAGCTCACTCCAGAAGTTCAGCGAGGATCTCTGAATGATCCAATGTTGTCCTAAATGACTGATGGTGATAAATAAAATCCACCTGTGTGTAATCAAGTCTCTGTATAAATGCACCTGCTCTGTGATAGTCTCAGGGTTCTGTTGAAAGCACAGAGAGCATCATGAAGACCAAGGAACACACCAGGCAGGTCCGTAATACTGTTGTGGGAGAAGTTTAAAGCCGGATTTGGATACAAAAAGATTTCCCAAGCTTTAAACATCCCAAGGAGCACTGTGCAAGCGATCATTTTGAAATGGAAGGAGTATCAGACCACTGCAAATCTACCAAGACCTGGCCGTCCCTCTAAACTTTCAGCTCAGACAAGGAGAAGACTGATCAGAGATGCAGCCAAGAGGCCCATGATCACTCTGGATGAACTGCAGAGAACTACAGCTGAGGTGGGAGAGTTTGTCCATAGGACAACAATCAGTCGTACACTGCACAAATCTGGCCTTTATGGAAGAGTGGCAAGAAGAAAGCCATTTCTCAAAGATATCCATAAAAAGTCTCGTCTAAAGTTTGCCACAAGCCACCTGGGAGACACACCAAACATGTGGAAGAAGGTGCTCTGGTCAGATGAAACCAAAATCGAACTTTTTGCCCACAGTGCAAAACTATATGTTTGGCGTAAAAGCAACACAGCTCATCACCCTCAACACACCATCCCCATTGTCAAACATGGTGGTGGCAGCATCATGGTTTGGGCCTGCTTTTCTTCAGCAGGGACAGGGAAGATGGTTAAAATTGAGGAGAAGATGGACGCAGCCAAATACAGGACCATTCTGGATGAAAACCTGTTGGAGTCTGCAAAAGACCTGAAACTGGGACGGAGATTTATCTTCCAACAAGACAATGATCCCAAACATACAGCAAAATCTCCAAAGGAATGGTTCCCAAATAAACGTATCCAGGTGTTAGAATGGCCAAGTCAAAGTCCAGACCTGAATCCAATCGAGAATCTGTGGAAAGAGCTGAAAACTGCTGTTCACAAACGCTCTCCATCCAACCTCACTGAGCTCGAGCTGTTTTGCAAGGAAGAATGGGCAAGAATTTCAGTCTCTCGATATGCAAAACTGATAGAGACATACCCCAAGTAACTTGCAGCTGTAATCGCAGCAAAAGGTGGCTCTACAAAGTATTAATGCAAGGGGGACGAATAATTTTGCACGCCCCACTTTTCATTTTTTTATTAGTTAAAAAAGTTTAAAATATCCAATAGATTTCGTTCCACTTCACAATTGTGTCCCACTTGTTGGTGATTCTTCACGAAAAATAAAAATTTTATATCTTTATGTTTGAAGCCTGAAATGTGGCAAAAGGTTGAAAAGTTCAAGGGGGCCGAATACTTTCGCAAGGCACTGTATATATATATATATATAATTCAGAGAGTCAAATTAAATGTCCCACCAACAATAAAATATAATTGAACCTGGTATTTGTACCAATCCCTGGGGAATGATACGTTTTTACCAATCAACCAGGGATTGCTAGGACTGTAGAATTCATTGCTTTTTGTGCATCCATAAAAAGTAATGCATGAATACTAATTATATTTCTTGGAATATAACTATTCCTTGGCAATTTATAATCACATATATCTGAAGTTTATTCCAACCAAATTTAAAGGAATCTGCTGAACTCTCTAGGAGGAGTACGAAAGAGTTTCTAAGAAATATGGGGAAAAATGCACAAAATTCTAAAATTGGGCGGAGACACTCAAATCATTGTTAAAAATTTGTACATTGATGACATTCATGCTCATGCCAAATTTCATGACATGTCAAACGAACTGTCTCCTTACCATTAAAACCTTTGAATCTGATTTAGTGTTGTGTGTCTAGCAAATCTATTGCCCACCATTACATTCTTGTTTAAGATATATACTATTCCTTCACAATTTATAATCATATATGTCTAGAGTTTATAATTATTAAATTTCAAGTGAATCTGATTATCTTTGTAGAAGGAGTATGAAAGAGTTTTTTTTTTAAATGATATGCAGTAACACGAAACTTTCAAAATGGCCAATTTCCAGTTGGGCGGACCTAATACAAGCCAATGGAAAATATGTCAGACATGATGTGGACAATGTCTCCACCAAAACATCACATGAACTTTGTGGCAACCACAACAATAAACTCATTCAGAAAGGTTAGGGGGTGCTATGGAGTCAACTGACCAAAACCAAAATGAAATGACCAAAGAAGGAACATTTTAATTGCCCCAATAATTGCAAAGTGTGATGAGCACACCAAATTTACCTGACTTTTTGTGCACTACAAGGGTGTCAAATGTGCATTCAAAACCTAGGTAGCGCTATGGAGCTCAGGACCCACACCTATACTAAACTGCAATATCAAGTGAAAAGTTGTCCTAACAGAAATAGAAGTGTAAAATTTAATGCGTTTTCAAATCATCGTGGGAATGTTTGAAAACTCCACATTCCAGCCGGCATAGCTGACTTCCTGTTAGGCAGAACCAGATACAATCAAGTGAACCTTGTCGTACATGATGAGTGCAACAACTATACCAAATCTTGTGCTCCTCCAAGAAAATTCATCAAATTCTATTCCGCATTTGGGGGTGCTATGGAGCTGCTAAACCACAGCCAAGGCTATTAACTACAACATGTTTTAATTTTTGCCAGGTATGATGCGTATGCCAAATTTAATTCATTTTGACACATCATAAATACATCAAAAATGAGTGAAATCATGAAATAAAATAATAACAATAATCATACCAAAAACAATAGGGCTTTGCACCTTCATTGCAGGCTGCTCTCAGGCCCTAATAAACTAATAAAACTAATAAACCTAATAAAGTGTTTGGGCCCTAATAAACGGAGCAGATCCAAAAGGGCCTCACAGCATCGGTGCTTGAGCCCTAATAAAGGCAACCTGAGTAAAAACATAATATGGTTTTTATTTCTTTTATCGGATCAAAACAACTATCCATCACCTATCACCAGTGTGAAGAATGAATTGCCCCACCATTGTGCCACCTTTTGCAGCTTTAACTGCAACCAAATGCTTTCAATAACTGGAGTTCTATTTCATTTCTACTGACCACCAGAGGAGGTGCTTTAAGCACCTGGATATCACATGTACGTGCAGGTTGAGTGTTTGTATCAACAAAGTCACCTGTGTCCTGGGTGACGTATGTCTTTTGCCCTTGTACTAAAGGCACGTTCACCCCAGAAGTAACCTCTTGTTATCCTCTCACATTGGTAAATAGGTTTTAGGACTGCAGGCACCGCTGTTAGTTTTGTAACTCGAAGTAGGGTTGGAGCTATGGACCTTCATCTTCCACAGACTGCGGCTTGCCTTTTTTATGATTATTTAATTTCAGATCGTGTGCGATCCAGTAAGAGGTAAGTGAACTCTGCTATCAATGGTGTTTAGGAGTGGGTATGCTCTAATTCGGCAATCGGCAGTTTATAGTTCATGATCAGTTTGGTACTTCTCCCCTTAACGCTGATACAACACTAAATACTTGAGTTTGGGTTGGAATCCCTTCCCGTAGTTTTCTGTTCATACTTATCATGGAGTTATTCCCCATGATTTTGGTTGTTTCATTTTTTGACGTGCTGTCGGTAAGCAACGCACCCCGATTGGGCTCCATTGAAGTGTTTTTCATCCCCGTAATTTAGTTCATAAATTTATTTAATTATTGGCTACAGTGTCAGCGTGTTCGCTCTTAACTGCATCACAGTGCGTAGTTATTATAGGGATCATTCCCCAATATTTTTATTGTTTAATTTTCATTATTTACTCATTGTGGTAGGACAGGCTACACAATACACCCTGACGGGGGTAATTGAAATGGGTGATTGTTTTTTGTCCAAGTGATTTAATTCAGGTTTTCTTTAATTATTAATTACATTGCAAGAGAGTGCTCTTAACTGCACCATATAGCATCGCAGTGATCTCAGCTACTCTACCATACAGAGGTACTGCAAAGGGAATATATTTCTTCTTTTTTTTTTCAGTTACCACCTGGCCATGGAGCCAGGATGGCCATGAGAGCTGTCCCTCTTGCTTGATTGTTGAACACTTAACAGAGGGATTGACTGAGATGGCATGCATGAACTGCAGCTCCATGAGCTTAGCAGCACGGGCAACCTTGCTGGCCCAGCTAGAGGGCAGGTTGGGCACTGAAGTGCTTAGAGACCAGTCAGAGCTCCTCAGAGTGCTTTTTTCAGGAAGATCTCTCAGTATGTAGCTCTCTGTGTCCCACCCTCAGCTCCATAAATTCGCAGACCCCAGATGTTTCTCTCATCTCACGACAGACTGTAGAGCACTATCTAATATAAAGGATGCATCCAACCATGGCCTTGACCACATGCCCAATACAGAGCCGTCTGTTACCACCCTTGTGCTATTGCCTGATGAAGCACTTTGGCAGGATGCATGCTGTCCCTGGCCACAGTGCCAGTTGACAGTTAACTTAATTGTGAGACGCAATGACAGAGCAGCATGTATGGACCGTATTGGGAATTCCATGCCACATCTTATGCTGGCCCTGTCCTGGACATTGCAGGCTTCACAGGTTGACCCTCCGGCCCAGAGCCTGAGTGATGCGTCTTTGCAGGCATTCATCCATATGACCAGGGAGTTGGGTAGGCTAATGTCTTCATTCACCTTCACTCGACGCCAAATATGGCTGGCCCAGTCTCCACTTTTGAAATCCTGCAGGAGAGCCCTCTGCTCTCTTCCTGTCATTCCTGGGGAACTGTTCAACCCTGCTGCACAGGAAGCCCTGGAGTGCAGTCTACATATACATATACAGGCCAGACAACAGTTTGCTAGTCTTTATTGTGAACACCCCGCTAGACAGAGACCCTCTATGGCAGAAAATATGTCTCAGTACATACCACGTCCAATTAGCCAGCTGAGCGCACAGCAAGGTTTTGTTTGCCAGCCCCCATCCAACCCCCTCGCTCGGCACGGGGAGGCCAGACTTCTGGCCGTCGCCCCTCCAGAAATTATATGGGGGGGGGATTGATAGACAATGATTGTACCACTCCTGCAGCTGGGTGCTTCACCAGCCAGCAGCTCAAATGCTGTGAAACGCTTACATCAGACCCCTGGGTTGGATCAACCCTGTCACTGGGCTACAAATTCAATTCAGACGTCAAACGTCGAGGTTCCATGGACTCAAAATTACCTTAGTCATAGATCCAAACAAGGCTCTGGCCCTATGCTAGGAGATCTTGGCTCTCCTGAACAAGGGTGCCATCGAGCAATTGTGCTTTACAGAACAATGGATTCTATTCCACTTATTTTATTATCACAAAAAAAGATGGTGGATTTCGCCCCATACTGGATTTAATAATACCTCTGAACACACACCTCAAGGTTTTCAAGTTCCACATGCTACTGTTGTGGTTAAAAATATACATAAAATAAACACGAGGGAGACCTATTATGAGTAATATGTAATTTTATTGAAAGTCAGCAGTGAAATGCACGATCTGATGGCAAGTGTTCAGATCCAAATCCAGAAACGCACACACATAGATAACACACACACTCTTACACAGCCAAGGTCAGGCATGCAAACATAACACACACACACACACACACACACACACACACACACACACATTCTCTCTGTCTCTCCCTCTCTCACATGCACACACATAACATTATATCTTTATAAGAATAATAAAAAAGGAGTTTTAAGTTATTAGAAGGATAATATAATGATATTATGAAGTAGGGAGTACAGTAAACCACTATAACCATATATAAAATAGAAATATGAAATATAGAGCAGATATGAAAGTAAATTATAATACAGAAATAAAGAAAAATGTAAAAGAAACTTACTCATAATTCAGATGGTGAAGATTCTTGTCTCGTTAGGAAGGACCAGGCGTTGTGTAGAAGAGAACCTTAATTTTTAAGTGAACGATGAGGAGTCATTTATAAGAATGGTTGAATTACATGGCACCTGCACAGTGAGATCAAGGTCGTCGCTCTAAATTGTTTTGTCTCTCTCAAACTTTCTTTACCTAACTGTAAATTTTTGAGAAACTTTACCTAATGGGAAATGTCTGAGAAGCTTTTGTAAACATCATTGGAAATTTCTGAGAAGCTTTTGTAAACATCATTTGAAATTTCTGAGAAGCTCTTGTAAACTTCAGTGTAAATCTAGATGAGCCCTTTTTAACCCTATTGGTATTGATATCATTGTCTTTCTAAATATATTGGTTATTTATTTTGTAAACTCAGTATATATACTGGAACTTAAGCTCCAGGTGATCAGATCACTTCTGAGAATTCTCATTGGTGTGGATCTCATGTGGTGGACCGAAATAAAAACTTGACCTTGCTTTTCCTCACTCACGGCTGGTGTTCTTTTTACTATCTCCAACTGGGTTTACAAATGTGAGTATTTGCTTCTATGTTGAATTTTAAGTGTCTCTGGGTAATAGGCTAAATTCGGGCCAGCACTACGTACAGTGGACATGCTTCAAGCCAGTACGCAGAATGATTGGTTTACAACCATCAACCTGAAAGATGCACATTTTCACATTCCGATCATGCCCCAGCACAGGCAACTCCTCTGTTTCACCTTTGAGGGAAAGCTTACCAGTTTTGTGTACTCCCATTCGGGATCTCACTGGTGCGAAAAGTCTTCACCTGGTGTGTAGCAGCAGCACTATCTCCATTACAGGCCAAGGGATGCAGATTTTCCGGTACCTGGTCGACTGGTTGATCTGTTCCCAGTCAAGGGTAGATGCCCTCAGAGAATCAGCATTGCTGATCTCCTATGTTACCAAGCTAAAGCTTACAGTGAATTATGGAAAGGGTTCTCTGATGCCCAGTCAGTGAATAGTGTTTATTGGCATCCAGATTGTCTCACGGTTGATGATGGCTACCCCCTTGCAACGGCTAATCAACAACATCCTCCAGCTCATCAGTCGCTTCAGACTAGGCAGGGTTCTGGTCCTCAAAGTATTTCTGAGGCTGCTGAAAGCATACCTTGCAGCCTCAGAAATGCTTTGAGGACCAGAACCCAGCATTGGTGGTCCCTTTGTCATTACGGCTTTCCCAAATCTGGCAGAAAAACCTCTGTTTGCATATCAAACTGAAACATCAATTAGATTTGGATCACCGTCAGATCCCATAGAACTCGATCAGGTGACTGAAAGCTTGGAGTCAACACTCCACTACATGCTAGATAGAGTGGCTCCACTCAAAAGAAAAATAATTAGAGAGCACCCTGGTATAACAATCAAACATGAACCTTAAAACAGACATCTCGACAATTAGAACGTAAATAGCGTCAAACCAAACTGGTGATATTTCAAACAGCATGGTAGGAGAGCCTACTGAAATATAGGAAATCTCTTGGCGATGCTAGAAAGATCTATTTCTCCACCTTAACAGGAGATAACAAAAACAATTATAGATTCCTTTTCAACACAGTAGCAAAACTAACTAGGAATAAAACCACTACAGAGAGAAACACACAATCATTACATAGCAGTGAAGATTTCATGAAATTTTTCATTGATAAGGTTGAAAATATTAGACGGGAAATACAGGCCATTAAATTAAAACCGGACAAAACTTTAACAAACCCATTAGATGACAATGAAGCAATATCAGATAAATGTTTAGAGTGTTTTGCTCCGCTTAGAGAGACCGAACTAGCTACATTAATCTCTTCAGCAAATTCATCAACTTCCATACTAGATCCTGTACCTACATGTTTGTTTAAACAGATTTGTCCAGGAGTAATTGAACCACTTTTAAATATAATCAATTCTTCCCTTAGCACTGGATATGTACCTAAATCACTTAAATTAGCAGTTATTACACCCGTGATTAAACCCTTGACCCGTCTGAATTATCCAGCTATAGACCTATATCAAATCTCCCATTCATCTCTAAGATTTTAGAAAAGGTTGTAGCAAAGCAGTTATGCTCGTACTTAGATAGGAACAACATTCATGAACTGTATCAGTCAGGATTTAGACCTCATCAAAGCACAGAGACAGCGTTAGTTAAAGTAATAAATGGCCTTCTACTGACCTCTGATCAGGGTTGTGTCTCGCTGCTTGTGTTACTCGACCTTAGTGCAGCTTTTGATACTATAGATCACACTATTCTCCTTGATAGATTAGAAAATGTTGTTGGCATTAAGGGAACAGTCCTCTCCTGGCACAGGTCTTATCTGACCGATCTTTATCAGTTCGTAGATGTAAATAGTGATTTCTCCATGCGTACTGAGGTTACCTTTGGAGTTCCACAGGGTTCTGTTTTAGGCCCACTGCTTTTTACTTTATACATGCTAGCCCTAGGACAAATTATTCGTAAACATGGAATTAGCTTCCACTGTTATGCTGATGATACACAGTTGTATGTTTCAGCGAAGCCAGAGGACAGACAGAAGCTTAGTAGAGTTGAGGATTGTGTAAAGGACATTAGACGTTGGATGATAACTAACTTCCTTTTACTTAATTCTGATAGAACAAAAATACTTTTATTAGGCCCACCTGTAGCTAGAAGTAATCTGTTTGATCACATGGTCACTCTGGATGATCTTTCTGTTTCATCATGTACAGCAGTTAAAGACCTCGGAGTGATTATTGACTCCAGTCTATCATTAGATGCTCATGTAGATAATATTACTAGGATAGTCTTCTTTCATCTCAGAAATATTTCTAAGATAAGAAATATATTGTCACTACATGATGCAGAAATACTGGTTCATGCATTCGTCACCTCTACTCTAATTCGTCAGATTACTGTAATGCCTTACTGTCTGGATGTTCCAGTAGGAATATAAATAAGCTCAGGTTAGTCCAGAATGCAGCTGCTAGAGTCCTAACCAGAACTAGAAGATACGACCATATCACACCAATATTATCAACACCGCATTGGCTCCCAGTGAAATCTCGCATTAACTATAAAATAATTTTATTAACCTATAAAGCACTAAACAGTCTCGCGCCACAATATCTAAGCAAATTTTGGTTTTCTATGATCCACCACGCTTACTTAGATCAAAAGATGCAGGCTATTTGATGGTACCTCGAATAGTGAAGGCTACAGCAGGGTGAAGATCCTTATTGAGCCCCACAGTTATGGAACAGTCTTCCTATTAGTGTTCGGGACTCAGACACAGTCTCAGTGTTTAAGTCTAGGCTTAAAACGTATTTGTTTACTCAAGCCTACCCTGACTAGACTTTCTATTTTACTACTTCGCAGTCATAATAATCTTTTTTCTCCATCTCTGCTTTTGCCGAGCCCCACACGAATTTATGGGGATACTAGAGATGGCGGCACACACAGTCGTGGCGGCTCACGGTTCTCCTTTTCAGTGCTCTTTTTTGCTGTTTTTCATCATACGCACAACATCCCAGACGACATAGCGAGATTGCCGGGCTCTCCGTGGATTGTTGGCGGGTCCAGTAGGCGGCGCAGACGTAGGAGGGAGAAGAAGCAGAAGCAGGGATGCACAGTGCCTTGCGAAAGTATTCGGCCCCCTTGAACTTTTCAACCTTTTGCCACATTTCAGGCTTCAAACATAAAGATATTTTAAAATTAAAAAAAAAATTAATTTTTTGTGAAGAATCACCAACAAGTGGGACACAATTGTGAAGTGGAACGAATTCTATTGGATTTTTGAAACTTTTTTAGCAAATAAAAAACTGAAAAGTGGTGCGTTCAAAATTATTCGGCTCCTTTACTTTCAGTGCAGCAAACTCACTCCAGAAGTTCAGCGAGGATCTCTGAATGATCCAATGTTGTCCTAAATGACTGATGGTGATAAATAGAATCCACCTGTGTGTAATCAAGTCTCTGTATAAATGCACCTGCTCTGTGATAGTCTCAGGGTTCTGTTGAAAGCGCAGAGAGCATCATGAAGACCAAGGAACACACCAGGCAGGTCCATAATACTGTTGTGGAGAAGTTTAAAGGCGGATTTGGATACAAAAAGATTTCCCAAGCTTTAAACATCCCAAGGAGCACTGTGCAAGCGATCATTTTGAAATGTAAGGAGTATCAGACCACTGCAAATCTACCAAGACCTGGCCGTCCCTCTAAACTTTCAGCTCAGACAAGGAGAAGACTGATCAGAGATGCAGCCAAGAGGCCCATGATCACTCTGGATGAACTGCAGAGAACTACAGCTGAGGTGGGAGAGTCTGTCCATAGGACAACAATCAGTCGTACACTGCACAAATCTGGCCTTTATGGAAGAGTGGCAAGAAGAAAGCCATTTCTCAACGTTTGGTGTGACGTTTGGTGTGTCTCCCAGGTGGCTTGTGGCAAACTTTAGACGAGATTTTTTATGGATATCTTTGAGAAATGGCTTTCTTCTTGCCACTCTTCCAAGGGGAAGCCTGAAATGTGGCAAAAGGTTGAAAAGTTCAAGGGGGCCGAATACTTTCGCAAGGCACTGCAAGTCCAGTGTTATGTTAAGGCTAAGAAAACAACCACACAAGTCACCATTACCGAGTCTGTATCACTCCAATGCCAGATCTCTACTGCATAAAATCGACAACTTAGAATTACAACTAGCTGGAAATCGCTATGTTTGTGATTGCTGTGTTTTGATTTTCACTGAAACCTGGCTTCATCCCAAGATATCCGATGCTAGCATGCAGCTAGCTGGTTGTGCACTGCTCCGCTGGGACAGGACTGAGGACTCCGGTAAGAGCAGAGGGTGAGGGCTCTATATGTATGTGCATGAGAACTGGTGTAATAACGGAACAATGATAGATAAACATTGTTCTCCTGACCTCGAGTACATGTCTGTAAGATGTCGGCCCTTTTTTCTACCGAGAGAGCAGTAGTAATTATCACGGCTGTGTATATTCCACTGTGAAGGCGCTCTCTCAGGTCCTGTTGAACACCATAAACGAACAGCAGCGTGTTTACCCCGACGGTGTTCACATAATTGCAGGAGACTTTAATAAGGCGAACTTGAAGACTGTACACCCGAAATTTTATCAACTTTTTATCAATTTTATTAAGTGTTTTACTAGAGGGGAGAACATTCTGGATCATGTTTACTCCAACATTAAGCATGCGTATAGAGCCATACCTCTCCCCCACCTCAGCCAATCAGACCATCTCTCCCTCCTGCTCTCCCCTGTCTACACCCCCCTCAGATGCAATGTCACGCCCACTAGAAAAACTGGCCCAGACAGAGTACCTGGTAAGGTGCTTAGATAGTGTGCCCACCAGCTTGCTGACATCTTTACCAGAATATTCAATCTCTCCCTGGCCCAAGCAATTATCCTGCCCTGTCTAAAATCAGCCACAATCATTGCAGTGCCAAAGAAGTCTCCCACCACTAGCCTAAATGATTATCGTCCTGTGGCCACATGATTATCGTCCCATCACATGTGCCTCACTAACCTGTCTCAGACAGTGAGACTCGGACACCACCTCTCCTCCACTCGCACGTTGAGCATCGGTTCACCACAGGGCTGTGTGCTAAGCCCCCTCCTGTACTGTCTCTACACCTACGATTGTAGTCCGGTCCACAATAACAACCTTATCGTCAAGTTTGCTGACGACACCATGGTGGTCGGACTCATCTCAAAGAGAGAGGTCCTGACCTTGGTAGCCTGGCGTTCAGAGAACAATTTGGCTCTGAACACTAAAAAACCCAAGGAGATCATTGTAGACTTCAGGAAGCACAACACTGAACTAGCCCCCTTTTTCAGGAGGGTCCACACCTTCCGGTTTCTTGGCATCCTTATCTCTGCTGACATCTCCTGACAGACAATGTCACAGTGGTTATTAAGAAGGCTCAAAAGAAGCTACACTTCCTGAGGGTTCTCAGGAAGTACAATCTGGACCACAATCTGCTACTGACCTTCTACCACTCATCCGTCAAGAGCCTACTGACATACTGTATTACAGTATGGAATGGCAGCTGCACCGCGGCAGACAGGGAGAGGCTTCAGAGAGTAATAAGAACAGCACAGAAGATCATTCGGCTGCCCTCTCCCCTCCCTGATGGACATTTATACCTCCCATTGCCTCAGCAGAGGAAAACCATCATCAAGGACAGCTCTCACCCTGGCTCTGACCTGTTTAATCTCTTGCCCTCAGGGAGACGTTACAGGTGCATCAGAACAAGGACTAACAGACTCAAGAATAGTTTTTTTCCCAAAAGCTATAAACATTATAAATACACACATTTACTGATTTCACAGTACTATTTTTTTATTTTATTTATCTATTTTATTTTATTTTGTTTTTATCTTATTTATTTTATGTATATGTTGGCACGAAAAAAGGAGTGGCTCTTAATTTCATTGTACATGTGTTTAGTGACAATAAAGGCATTCATTCATTCATTAATTTCTGCCTCTGGATGGAGCTCAAATATTCTCTAAATCCAGGCTGCTGGGACTACAGCTGCTCCTAAGGCTGTACAGACTTCATATAAATCCATAATTAACTTTTTCACACTATCTGTTGTTACCCAGATGAGGATGGGTTCCCTTCTGAGTCGGGTTCCTCTCAAGGTTTCTTCCTCTTAAAACATCTTAGGGAGTTTTTCCTTGCCACTCAGTGGCTTGCTCAGTTGGGATAAATTCACACCTTTAATATATGTATACCATGTTGATATTTCTGTAAAGCTGCTTTGAGACAAGATCTATTGTATAAAGCACTGTACAAATAAAATTGAATTTAATTGAATATCACTCAACACCTGGTCAGAGTCACTGCCAGTTGCCTAAGGTGCCTGCTCCCATGGAGGAGAACAGTATATTTTACCCAGGGGGTTCCCTTAGAGGCCATACCTTCTCTCGTAGAGAAGTAGTGACCACAGATGCCTCCCTGGCAGGCTTGGGAGCTATATGGCAAAGTAGGACAGTCAGAGGCCAGTGAGAACAAAGCATAAATGTGTTGGCGCTATAAGCATTGCTGCTCACCATCAAACATTAGCTTCCAGTGCTGGTAGGAAGGAATGTCCTTATAAGAACAGACGACATATATGTGGCCTACGAAATAAATCACCAGGGGAGCACCGGGTTCAAATAATCCTTGAGGGTGGCCCAACAGCTGTTATTGTGGGCCCATCCTTACCTATCGAGCCTGAGGGCACTGTACTTACCAGGCACTCAAAACACAGGTGCAGATTTCCTATCCCAGCAAAGGCCCCACTCTGGCAAATGGAAGCTGCACCCAGAGGTATTACAAGCAATCTGGCACAGATATGACAGGGCAGCGGAGGACCTTTTTGCCTCAATGTCAACGACACACTGTCCACTTTGGTTTTCACTGGGGGAACAAACAAGCCCCTTGGACCAAGATGCACTGGCTTTCCCTCCACTACCATTGATACTTCCCAGCCTAGACAGGATACTCTGGCCTCTGAGGGGCCAGAGCCATTATTTAGGCTGTGTGATCCAGCAATTGTACAGACAATCCACAACTCCTGTGCAGCTTCAACCAATGTGTTGTGCCCAGTGCGAGCACTAAAGTGTTATATTCAAAAGACTGCTGAGTTCTAGCAGTCAGGTTCACTTTTTGTCTGTCATATTGGGCATAGGGGAGGTCACGTTTTGTCTAAGCATTGACTGTCAAAATGGATTGTAGATGCTATCATTTATGCCTATAAGGGCAGTGGTCTCCAGATCCCTCCTCAGGTTTGAAGTCACTCAACCAGGAGTGTGTCTACTTCATGGGCAGCACTATGAGTGGTCCCTCTTACAGATATTTGCGCAGCCGCATCATGGGTATCAACCTGCACATTTGCAAGATTTTATAGGGTGAATGTGGTCTTACACAACACATTGGCTACAGCCATTTTTTCTCCGGCTTCGCAGCCTTTGTTAAAGAGCACATAGAACTTCTTCATGACCTTGTTGGTATTGCTCATCCAGGTGCTTATACCGGTCAGTAGAAATTCCGCCTCTGGCAGTCAGTAGAAATAGAACGATGGTTACATCCGAAATTCATCGATCAGTCTTTTACTTACAATAGTTTATGAAAAAATTAGTAAAGTATGGAAATTGCTAATAAAGACAAAGTGGAGTGATTTGTAAATGTACTTGTATTTAAACAAAAAACTTATAAAGACAAGGTATTTGATGTTTTACCTAATCAACTGCATAGGTTTTTTTTAAGCTAAACATTTATTTTGAATTTGATGCATGCAACACATTCCAAAAAAGTTGGAATGGGGCAATTTATGACTAATAGCGTTGTGACAAGGGAGGCAATCGTCTAATCATAGTATATAAGGAGCCTCCAAAAAAGGCCTAGTTCTTGCAAATCTACCAACAGATGCATCAGCGAATAATCCAAAACTTTGAGAAGATTATTCCCCAAAGACAAATCGGTAGGATTTTGGGCAATTCACCTTCAGTGCACAATACTTTATAATTAAAAGATTCAAGGAATCTGGTCAAATCTCAAAGAGGAAAATTACCATCCAAGCTGTTATCAGCATCAGGCCCAAAAGCCAGCATCTGTCATGGTATGGGGGTCTGTCGGTGCCCATGGCATGGGTAACTTGCACATCTGTGAGGGCACCATTAATGCAGAAAGATAAATGTAAAATGGTAAATGTGCACTTATATAGCGCTTTTATCCAAAGCACTTTACACTGTGTCTCATTCACCCATACACACCAATGGTAGCAGAGCTGCCATGCAAGGAGCTAGCTTGCCATCAGGAGCAACTTGGGGTTCAGTGTCTTGCCCAAGGACACTTCAGCATGTGGAGTCACCCGGGCCGAGAATCAAACCACCAACCCTACGATTAGTGGACAACCCGCTCTACCAACTGTGCCACAACCGCAGTATGTACACATTTTGGAGCAACATATGCTGCCATCCAGAGCAGGACAATGCCAAGCCACATTCTGCTGGATTACAAGCACATGTTTCATAAGCAGAGGTGCGGGTGCTAGCATAGTCTGCCTGCAGTCCTGACTTGTCTCCACAAAGTAGGCCCTGTACAGTTGCGCAGCTGAAGAAAGGCATAATGGATGAATGGGGGAAATTTCCACTTGCTAGACTTAACCAACGGGTGTCTTCAGTGCCCAAATGCTTAAAAAGTGTTATTAAAAGAAAAGGCGATGTTAGACTTTCTACAGATGTTAGATGTTAGGTGATAAAAAGACTGTCCCAACTTTTTTGGAGCGTTTTGCAGTCATCAGATTTGAAATGAGTGTATATTTTCAAAAATAAATTACATTCACAAAGTAATACATCAAATAATGTTTTAATAATGTGTTTTCAATATAGTACAGGGTGAATTGTATTTTCAAATGACACTTTTTGTTTGCTTTTTTTTTGCATTTTCCATACTTTCACAACTTTTTCGAAATTGGGGATGTACTTCTAGAGGACTAGGACATACTTCTATGCTTTGGATCATTGTCTTGTTCAGTTGTGCTTGAGTTTCAACATACAGACTGAAGACCGGACATTCTCCTTTAGGATTTTCTGGTAGAGAGCAGAATTCCCTCAATTATTGCAAGTTGCCCAGGCACTGAAGCAGCAATGCATCCCCGCATCATCACACTACCACCACCATTCTTTTTTTTGGAATTCTGTGTTTGGTTTACGGCAGATGTAACAGGACCTCTCTTCCAAACATCTCCATATTTGACTCATCAATCCACAGAACATTCTCCCAAAAGGTTTGAGGATCATCAAGGATCCTTAATGTGCTTCTGGGTTAGCAGTGGTTTTCACCTCTTTTAACCATTTTTGCCCAGTGTCTTTCTGATAGTGGAGTCATGAACAGTGACTTTTATAGACAAAAGAGGCCTGTAAGTCCTTTGATGTCGTTCTTGGTTCTTTTGTGATTTCCTGGATGAATAGTTGCTGTCTCTTGGAGGAATTTTGGAAAGTTGGACACTTCTGGGAAGGTTCACTACTGTGCTAAGTTTTTCCATTTGGAGATACTTTTTCACAGAACGGTATGAAACTAGGTTATTATAACTTTTTTTTCTATTTTATTTTCCTAAAATGTTTCTGATTGCTTGTCACTTAATTTGTGTACATTATAATTTTACAGTGAGGGTAGAAAAAGTTCTGATTTATTTTAGTTAAAAAAAAATTTACATCACAAAAACCTGCCATTTTAACAGGGGTGTAGCAGATAAAAGTGGGTGCAATTATTGTCTTTAGAAAAGATCTTTCCATCTTTAAAAAAATCGTACATGGAAGCACTGACAACGTTCCAATACCAGTTTCTATAGGTGCCTTGGCAATGACATCTGTCCCTAGCTACAGTCCTCGATCCATTTCAGATCTCCCTAATTCTGGCCAGAACCTAATGGTGGTTAATCAGCGCTGCAGCCATTTCCATCTTTTTCCCAAAATACACAAGAAAAATTATCCTGGACATCCCAATTTCTTTTAGCTTGTTCTTGTCCCTGGAAAAAGTATTGAACACAGTAAGAAAAAGCATTAAACCAGCTGATTTCACTAATTAGTTTTCCTACCTGTACTAATTAGAATCTGGTAGGTTTGTACTTCCAATCTGTAAAAGAGGTACTCACCTCTGAATGCAAGAAGTGTAAACAAATAATTTGTTGCCAGGCTGTAGGGATGTGGAAATAAAGCCTCAGTGACTGTTCCGGGAAAAGATTCAAAGCTTCGAGAATGTCGAAAACAGCACCATCTGGTGGTTAGTAAAAAATAAAGCCGCCAAAAGCCTGTGGAAGAAGCTCCGTCGGATGAATCCGCCACCACACAGTCCACGGATAGTTTCAATAATGTTATGTGCACAAATAAAAGCCTAATACGTGTGTGTGTGTGTGTGTGTGTGTGTGTGTGTGTGTGTGTGTGTGTGTGTGAGATAAATTCATTTACCCATTAAAGTATGAACTAATATAATTCAATATGATGAAACAGAAGAATAATGTACACATATATGACTAACAGAGTTGCATATGTCAAGTATTTTTCTTGAAAGTATTTGTATTCTTCATATTACTGAGTATTTAACAATGTAACTGAACAAGTTTGAATGAAAATTATTCATTTAGACATGTACAAAATGATCCATTCATAAAGTGTGGGATTAAAATGTGAATAGGAACATTGAGTGATGGGATCATCTGGTTATTATATTTGCTTAGAGAATGACAGAAAGGTGACAAAGAAGTTTTAAATTATTTTTATTATGTTGGGTCCTCCAGGGTCCGGGGTTCGATTCCCACCGTGACCCTGTGTGTGCGGAGTTTGCATGTTCTCCCCGTGCTGCGGGGGTTTCCTCCGGGTACTCCGGTTTCCTCCCCCATTCCAAAGACATGCATGGTAGGCTGATTGGCGTGTCTAAATTGTCCATTGTGTATGATTGGGTGTGTGAGTGTGTATGTGATTGTGTCCTGTGATGGACTGGAACCCTGTCCAGGGTGTACCCCGTCTTGTGCCCAATGCCTCCTAGGATAGGCTCCAGGTTCCCCGCGACTCTGAAGAAGGAATGAGAGGTTGAAGATGGATGGATGGATGTTGGGGCTGAGTCTTTTTCTTTTCTTTGTCAGTACCTTAGAGAACACTCTTTGTCATGGTACAAGGAGGCTGGTGTACAAAGGAACTGCAATGCCAAACTATATAAATTACCAGAACAAAAATTCACCAAGAAAAAAACTAAATAACAAACAACAAATCATTTGTGACAAATACTTAGTGGTGATTTAAATGTAAGGTGTTGATTAAGGTATTGTAAGGTATTGAACTGTCAAAGTACATTAGTCCTCATAAACCAACCAACCAGACTGAGCCAATGAGGATTAATAAAGTAAGATCTGAGGTTCGAACATTCTGACATGCAAAGCGCAAATTGAGACATCGTTTCTTGTCAATCACATGACTCTGTGAAACCAATACACGCTCCGATACTGGGCTTCACTGGAACTTGTGTTGTATGCTCGATATATGCCTTGAAGCTACAGTGTCATACGTAACATCACTACCAAGTTGTCATGCAAGAAACATCTCATGATGGGTAGAGGCAAAGAGCTCTTCAATGACAATTTTATTATTTTTTTTAAGTTTAATTTTTATTGAACATTTCTGCTGAACACTTCTAATGAACATTTCTGCTAAACATTTCTGCTAAACATTTCTCCTGCACCTTTCTGCTGAACCTTTCTGTTGAACTTTTCTGCTCCTGGATGTCCTGGATGCAGTGGATACAGTCAACACAGAGAAAACAATAGGCAATGCACCTCAGAAGGCTCCATTACTGAAGATAAGGCAGGTTTTAAGTTTGCTACAAAACATTTGGAGAAGCCTATAGATTACGTCAAACTTTTCAGCAACAGTACAATGTGGCATATTTGGAGGAAAAAGGTTCTGCATATGAACCTAAAAATACCGTACATACAGTGAAGTTGACAAGTAGAAGCATCATGGTATTGGGCTGTTTCTCTTCTCATGGTACTGTTGGAATCCAAATTATTAAAGGGAAGGTGAATTGTGCCATGTACTGGGACAATCTTGAAAATAAACTTGTGGCAAAGGGGGAGTGGTCAAGCATCAGCTATGGGCAGAGGAGGGAAGCCACATTCAACCAGCAGGTACTGCATGCTGAATTTGCCATGGGAAATTTTTCCCATTTCCCACATAGGTTAACCATAGGATAACCAGGGAAACCAAAACTGCTCAGAATCAGCAAGAAACAAAGGGAAACTAAGCAATAATGGAGGTTGGTCTCGAGAGTGAACACTGAAGAGTTGACTGAAGAGAAAGACAAATCAGTATTAGCCAGTTAGAGATTGTTAAGACCATGCAAAATAATGCATGGTCTTAAAAATCTCTAACTGGCTAATACTGATTTGTGTTTCTCGCTATGCCTCTCTTTACCTCCAATAGATGTCTCCCAACCGTTTAAATCACCCATTTACTCTTTAAGTTATCTAAAGCAACCATGGCCGCTGAGACCACACTATATCAAGGTGAACTTGTTGATGAAATAGCTTCTCTCCTTATTGCTATTTGATGCACATACCTCCTACATGCAGTCCTCTCTATATCCAGGAACAAACTCAATTTATTAGATAGACTTACTGGAGGAAAAAAGTGTCTGTAGTGTATGAATGGGTGTGTGAGTGTGTATGTGTTTGTGTGCCCTGTGATGGATTGGCACCCTGTCCAGGGTGTACCCTGCCTTGTGCCCAATGCTCATTGGGATCGGCTCCAGGTTTCCCTGTGACCCTGAGAAAGGATAAAGCGGATGAAGATGAGTGAGTGAGTGAGTGAGACTTACTGGAGCTATTGTTTGTTCTAATCTACTTCTGTTAGTGATGTGCACTCTCTTGAGTCTAAGCACTTAAGGTTCTTTAATTTAATTATATTTAATTATAATCAACTTGTTTTTATCATTGCCTGTTGCACTGTTTGTAGTAAATACAGTCAATTGGTCAAATGCAATGTGTGTTTCATTCATCTTCTTCTGCCCCTTGTGATTTTACACCACATAGAGAGGCTCATTGGATGTCAGAGGAGAGGTTACTGTAATGTTACGTAGACAGGAGGCGGATGCAGGTGCAGATCAGAGTCTTTATTAAACTTAAAGACACAAAACCAAAGTAACGCAGTCTTCACAGGCAAACGGGAAATAACAATATCATAATATTATCATAACAATATCATAATATCACAATATCAGTGGCATATCCTTCCTGGCATGAAAACAAATGATACCAACGATACAAATCAAAAACTAATACAACTAATAATACTGAGCACCATGCTCAGTATCTCAGGCATTTAAATACAAATTATAATCAACTCAAAACACAATCACCTGTGACAAATCAGAATGACTAGTGCTAATGCTCAACGAGTGAACCAAAATAAAGTCATGTGACTCATCCGAAGATGAGTCACAGGGCCATCTGCTGGTCGTATAGTTACAGTTAACAGTATAGAAAATATTGATTCAATAAGTGTATTCAATATGTTAACAAACATTTTGAATTATTATTCATGCATAATCTAATAATCAATATTAGTTAACAAGCATAATCTATACGAATAACCAATATTTAGAAGCATTATCTAGATCCAAAGAACACTTTTTGATCAAGTTATATTCTAAATGTGTATTGAGTTAGATGAATTCTGTGTCTTACTGTACAATGTTTTTGTTTTTTCGTTATCAACCTGCACCATTCTGCAGAGCAATAAATTCGCATTAGATATTTGCTGAAAACTGCTTTTGTAAATAGCAACCTTGAGGCCAGATACCAATTAACGAGTTAGGCTCGGTCCTCAGGAAGAGGTAGATATCAGCTAGGACGGCAGATAGAAAACATACAGAAGTTCATTGAGACATAAGAAGGGAGTGTTGGTCAGAGAGAAACAAAAGACAGACTCTGTCTGAGTGAAACATTAAAAAAAAAAAAGAAAACTTGTCCTCATAAAACCTTTTCAAGAAAAACAACTAACTGCGCATGCTTCACAAATTTAAGATAACATATAGACATGAATAATTAATTGTGGTGAAGAAGATTTGTCTGTTTTTAATGAGGAAAGGCAAAACCCTGCATAAGATGAGTACGCTGGGCAGAAAGTTATAAAAAGGGCTGTGTGTGTTTGCATAATTCAGGCTTTCTGCAGACTGTCTCACTTTGTTGTTTCAATAAAGTTTGATTACGTTCTGACAAACCCTCTGTCTCTGAAATTTTTTGACTTAAGCTGGAAAGATTGCTTATTTTTAGGTCCTCGATTACCTCGTTCATAGACCTACCAGGCTCTTTGGCTGGGCTGCAGTGGCTTATATGAATCCACAGATTCACTCTGTCTACCTGCTGTAGCACCATCTGGTGCTAGAATTACTTTGTATGGTCCTTCAACCCTTGGCTCAACCCACTTACTATTGTGTACCTTCATGTAGACCCAATCATCTGGCTAGTACTTTCAAGTAGTTCGACATCTCATTCTTCGGTTGTGAGTAGGGGATTGGCATCCCAGATAGCATCCAGATGTTGGCCACTTCAAGCAGTGATGTAGCACTGCTGGCCTTCTTTTGGCCCTGACAAAATGGATATGAGCCTGTGGCCCACATGTAAAATAACAAATATATCCCAAATTACAAGTGGGCCTTTTTAAGCAAAGATGCGGTGCTCACAGCAGTGTGTAATCTGGATGTAACCCTAAAGCGGTACTTGTAGTAAATATGGAATATGGCCCAAATATCACCAAACAAATGTGGGTCACCTTTTGCAAAAATGTGGCCCATGCGCAATTGCTATGGCTTGTTTGTTGCCCAAATCTAGCAAACAGGAGCAGACCACCAAGTGCCATTATTCCACGCGATATGTGGGCCGGATGTGTGGGCTGGAAGTGTTAAGTGTGGGCCGGATCTGGGCCACAGCAATTTTGTTTCCTAGTAAACATTTTATCTGGGGTCAAATGTGTGCTACAGTTTCTTTAGCATCTCATGCTTATCAGGACAAGGGCTAATGCAGCAATTCAACCCAGTGTCCTGACAAGTTTTTGCCAATTTGGATTTAATTGTTCCATTTGCTCTTTCTAATAGTCTAATAGCTTATGTTTAATGCCTAGTTGTTTTGTTAGGCAGCTAATTATGCTGTTTACAAAATTGCTTTCATTGTCCAAGCTAATCATTTTAGCTATACCAAATCTTGGAATTACGTCCATTACTAAACATTTAGCAACTGACTGTGCATCATGTCACTAGACAGTACCTTTTCCCTTCCTTCCCTTCTGTCATGTAAATAAATTTTACGTAAATTCAAATTGGCATCAGGGACTAGGGGTGTGTAATAATTGGAGATGAAATGACCTATGTATGTTGTATTTTCTGAAGATATTAAAATTAGCAATGAAATTGTCAATCATGGGTTGCAAATAAGTTGAAAGCCAATATTGTTCAATATACAATTTCACTGGTGCTGACACTGTCCCTGACACTATGCTACAAAACAGGCCTGTTTGTTTGTTATAAACCCCCTCTGTACACATCGACATATCCCCTGGGCTGGCTGACTGTTGTAGGTCAATTAAGCCTTGGATTGACAGATCCAGGTAGCTGGGCGTTGTCAGATTTTTATTTTTTGCAAATTTATGTCTAGCAGCAGCCTAAACAGCTTGGTTCGCAGAAGTATTATATCATGTGGTAAAATCAGCTCCAGTGCAGCACATTTCACAAATGCTAACTGAGAAGGTTCATTAATGGCTGGCAATTGTTCTTGGATTTCATTCAGATGTGCTATGGGCATGTCTTCAGCAATGCAGAAACCACATTGTAGTAGTATGTGGAATCAGTGTAGTTGGTACAAGTTTTCCAATCTGCATGCTACGGAGCCCCTAAAGGGACATGGTGGTGGAAAATTTGCAATGGGAGAATTAAAAAAAAAAAAGTTTTTGCATTCTCTCACAAAACTTTTGCGTTCCCTCGCAAAACCTGTTATGAATTCAGTCAAACACTTCCTGAATATTTTCCCGCTGGTAGTATTCAGACAGATCCGTAGGTTTATAATGGTGAGGTTCATAGAGTTTCATTTTGAACTTGGACTCAAATATAAAGAAATGCGGTATGTGCGTAGTTCGAGGCACGGTTTTGACATAAGTGAAAGACACCTGAAAAGGATATTACGCGAAAGAGCATTATCTTGACAAAAAAAAAATTACTCAAGTGATGCTGTGAAGATACAAGCACGATCCACCATGCAGAAGTCTCTCGCGAGAACACAGGTTTCACAAGAGAACACAACAGGTAGGCTGTCTTTGTGAGGGAACGCAAAAGCTTCTCAGGGGAACGCAAAAGCTTTGAAATTTTTTTTTTCTCCCATCCCAAATTTTTTCCACCACCATGTCCCTTTAGGGGCTCCGTAGAGCTTGCAGCTATAACTGCTGCAATATCTGCAGTCTGTGCCAAGGATGGTTGAGAACATTGTACAGATAAATCACTTAAAAGTTGAAAGTATCTCCATGTTCCAGTCTTGATGGGTCCTTTCAGTGGGGTATTATTCTCTTAATATGTCCCACAATAGAATCCTGTGCAATATAAAAAGTTTCCTCATTGTGGTGATTGGTATTAATAATGTAGACTGTGTTCAATAGCCATACAACATTTGTTGCTTCTGTATCATCTGCCATGCACCTCTTCCTCATGACAGTGTCTTCTGCTGCTACCCTACCATACAGTAGATGAAAAGCAGTACGCATTCTCAATGTTCATAAAACCGTAGGCGAGAAATAACCAGATGACCTACTGCTTGTGTAGAGATTCTGCAGTATGGAAACAATGGACACTGTGATAAGGCAATTGGACTGGACTGTACTGGACTGGACTGGACTCACTGAGCAGTGACTCAGAACAGGGCTGTATGCAACTGGATTTCCTCCTTCACTTCTGGGTGGACAGCCTCAGACAGTTCTTACCATGCCTTTAAACATCATATCTCATTACAGATCTAGTCTCTCTTCTTTTATCAGTGGACAGATGCCCTTATCAAGGTAGGGATATGCGAGGCATTTTTGTCAGTGTAGATTGTGCATCTGGCTTCAAAGACTCCACTTCTTTTGCCTTTCCCTCAACTCTCCTTTTCATGTGTTCAAATGTCCTTTTTCCCCATAGCATGTCGTTGTTCGGCTGCATTTCTCCTTTCTTTAGCTTTATCCTTCCAGAACTGTAACACTCTTCTCAGCATTTCCTCGTTTGAGATGTTTTTGTTTTATAAACTTTTCCACTTCTGCAATGCACGAGGGGTCAAAATGTGCCATTTTCAGACCACTTGGAAAGACTAAATGTCTTGGCTGTCCATATTATACTTTGCTTAGTAATATATTTCTCTTCTGAGGGTTTTTGGTGTTCCCTTAACCTAACCACAACCTGTCTACTTATGTAGTCTTGTCAAATTAGTTTATGGAAAATTTATTTTATGGGTTCTCCTAATTTTCTCCTACAGCCTGTCTGGAGGGTAGCCACTAGAAGGTTTTTCCAACTAACAAGACCGTTCCAACTAACTAATTTGATGAGCCAGATCTCACCTATAAGTGGGAAGGGGATAGGGGTCTGATATTGTAAGCTAGAATGTCTGTAATGTGTTGGGTCACTGTCTTCATCCACTATGTCCCCACAGTCTATTTGATGCATATATATCAAGGTAGAAATGGGTAATCTGATTTTAGCTGTAAGGGGTAAAATACAGTACAGTTAATGTACTGATATAAAGTTTACTTAACACACTCAAAATGAAAACACACACACAAAAAGAAAAATATATACAATAAACAATGTATTAATCTACTTAAAATGAAAAATGTGCTAAAAGTTCTGTGCTGATTATCTAAATATAATTATGACATTAAACAATATGCTTGTGTTTGTAAGGATCAAATGACTCTTAATCTACTGGCTACAAGATGCATTAAATCTTAGAAAGGCACCTAAACTAGTGTCTCTCTCTCTCTAATCACACACTCACACACACGCCCTTGATTTAAAGAGAGAGAGAGAGAGAGAGAGAGAGAGAGAGAGAATGACAAGAAAGTAAACAGCACTCCCTGCTGGGTCTTCTGTAGCATCACTGATCAGGAAATGCAGAGTTGAACACACACACACCGCACACACACACACACACACACACACACACACACACACACACACACAGACACACACGCACACAACACACACACAAACACACAACACACACACACACACACACACACGCACACAAACACACACACAAACACACACACAAACACACACACACACACACACACACACACACACACACACACACGTCATTCAGTCTCATACAATCTAGTCAATGTATTTAGTTAGACTTTAACTTTGCCAGCTATAAAAATCTTACAATTCCTGATTTTGAGAGTTGGCATGGGCCACTGACAGGTGACAGTTGCTTGCCCCCCCTCTTCCTCTCCTGCCTTGCCATATCACGCCCACTCCCTGCCCTTCTTCTCACGGCCATCAAGCCATTAAGTTGCATTTTTCAAAAAGATTGTGAGGTAGACTTAAGATGAAAGAGAGGGGGATTTCATGACCCTTTAATATTTGGTTGCATATACCTTGATTGCAAACACTGCATCAAGCCTGCAAATCATTGACATCACCAAATTGTTGGTTTCTTCCATTTTAAGTTATTTGTTTTCTTTCTCAATTCAGTCTACTCTTCAGGAGATGAAATGCATGCTCAATTGGGTTAAGGTCTGATGATTGACTGATGATTGCCAGTGTAAAACCTTCCATTTTTTCTACCTGATAAAGTCCTTTGTTGAGGTGGTAGTGTGTTTTGGATCATTGTCTTACTGCATGATGAAGTTCCTCCTGATTAATTTGGATGCATTTCTCTGCACATTGGCAGACAAAATGTTCCTGTAAACTTCTGAATGGATAATGCTGCTACCATCATGAGTTTAAATATTAGTGAGCCTGTTCCAAAAGCAGCCATGCAAGCCCAAGCCATGACACTACCTCCACCATGTTTCACAGATGAGTTTGTATGGTTTGGATCATGAGCAGACCATTTCCTTTTCCACACTTTGGTCTTTCCATACTTTGATAGAGGTTAATATTGGTTCACCTCTGTATTTCTAGCTTTCTAATACTTACTGCTGAAGGGTGATGTGAATCATATGGTATCAGTGCTATATTTCTGTTCTCGATTGTGATATGTGATTGTGATACCTTCACCTTTGCCCTGTGAAGATTATTAGTGATGCCACTGAGGGTTGTTTTTTCAGTTTTTTTCACAGCTCTCACAATGTTTCTGTCATCAGCTGTTGTCGCTGTTTTCCTTGGCTGACCCATTTCATGTCTGTTGCTCAAATTGCCAGTGGATTCTTTCTTTTTCATGACATTCCAAATTGTTGTATTGGCTGTGCCCAATGTTTGTGCAATGCCTCTGATTGATTTTTCGCCAGTTCTCAGCTTCAAAATGGCTTGCTTTTCTCAAATAGACTGATCTTCATGATAATAATAGTAATAATAATTCATTTTATTCATTGCCGCCTTTCACAACACACAAGGACACTTTACCTAAAGACAGCATACAATAAGAACAGCATAGTTAAAATAGATTTAAAAAAATGAAAAAAGATGAAGCATACGGTGAGGGAAAGAAGTATTTGATCCCCTGCTGATTTTGTACGTTTGCCCACTGATAAAGAAATGATCAGTCTATAATTTTAATGGTAGGTTTATTTGAACAGTGAGACACAGAATAACAACAAAAAAATCCAGAAAAACGCATGTCAAAAATGTTATAAATTGATTTACATTTTAATGAGGGGAAATAAGTATTTGACCCCCTCTCAATCAGAAAGATTTCTGGCTCCCAGGTGTCTTTTATACAGGTAACGAGCTGAGATTAGGAGCACACTCTTAAAAGGAGAACTCCTAATCTCAACTTGTTACCTGTATAAAAGACAACTGTCCACAGAAGCAATCGATCAATCAGATTCCAAACTCTCCACAAGTGTGTTCAAATAAATCTACCATTAAAATTATAGACTGATCATTTCTCTGTCAGTGGGCAAACGTACAAAATCAGCAGGGGATCAAATACTTCTTTCCCTCACTGTATGTAGATTGTGCTTGTTCATTCATATTCCATGTCGCTCAGAGTCTCATGTCAGCTGTGCATGCGGATCTCATGGTCACAAACTTGCCAGTCTTGGTCATTAGACAGGGTTAATTGACTAATATTATTTAGATGGCCGCCCATTTTTCTAAAAAGTACTTTCTTTAGTCCCCATAGATCTGTACACACTTAATTAGAATAATATGATCTCTAGTCAGAGGTCATGACCATTACTATCTGAGCAAGTGGACAAATTTTACTTCTCTATAATACTAGCTAGAATAATATTACAAAAATCGGAGGTTAAGGCTCACCCTATTTAGATCAATCAACACTATGTTAGGTCAATCAACACTATGTTATTCTAAATGGAAATTCCTTTTAGCCTTTACCACTTTTGTTGTCTTCCGTGGTCTTCCAGGCCTTTTGGAGTCCTGAGCTCACCAGTGCATTCCTTCTTTTCAAGAATGTAGCAAATTGTTGATCAGCTCCTAAAGCTGGCTTCATCCTAGTCAGCAAACTGCACACCCTGTAAGTGATGGTGGATAGGCGAAAATTGGATAAAAGGGAGGATCATGGACAATAGCAAATATCACCTCCATGCCACACAGCACAGCCCCTTATCCAGTAATGGTAAATGGTCTGCACTTACATAGCACTTTTCTTTACCTTAGCAGTTCTACAAAGCACTCTACACCGTGTCTCATTCACCCATTCACACGCACACCAATGGTAGAAGAGCTGCCATGCAAGGTGCTAACTTGCCATCGGGAGCAACTTGGGGTTCAGTGGACACTTCGGCAAGTGAAATCACCTGGCGCGGAAATCGAAACACCAACCCTACGATTAGTGGACAACCCGCTCTGACACCTGCGCCACAGCCGTGAGCTATAGTCACTTACTACTTTTATCACAGGACAAACAACATCACAGCTCTGACAGCTACAACACTGTTCATTTGTAAAACACCCAACTGAACACATGTACTTCCATTTTTGGATAAAATCTATTAACAAATACCAACATGAAAGATCAGGCATGAACCAGAATTCAAATCAAAATAAGCAGAGAGCATCTAAATTGCACAAATATTATATAAAACAATATTGAGGAGTTTCGTGCAATTAAATTTTTTTTATCTTCTATGTTAATAAATGTTATATTTAGTGTGTTGTCCTTCAGACTGACAATATACCAAATATAAAATTATTGCTGTCATTTTATAATGATTTCAAAATCTGTTTTAACAGATCTTTCCACATTTTGAATCTGATACATAAATGAGAAAGCGAGAAGATGAGAGAGAAACAGAGAGAGATATTTGCAGTAAATGGGCTGTGCTAAAGGGAGGGTCTTTGGTAGATGGGATAAATAAGGCAGGAGTCATATGCTTCATGGCTTTTCTAGTCTCTTCTTGCCTTGTCCTGTACTGCAGAGGAGAAATGGCTCCGTCAGATAGGTGACTTACTCTCTTTCAATTACTAAGCAATAACTTTGAAACATTCTATATTTCAGAGATATTGATAGTGGACAACCATGGTTATTTGATGGGGGAACAGGAATAAAGGGAATAAAATGTAATTTGGTGGTTGAATTTGAATGTGGGAATCTGTATAATTGTAGAGAATCAATTACTGAAAAGGGAGAAATGTGTTAAAACGTATTTTTTTGGTAATTTAATACGGCGTTCAAATATTTTAATTAGTTTGTTGTAACTGTCAGTTAGTAAATTATAAATAATCAGTTGAGAAAGTATCCAAATAGTGGTAGTTGTTTATTGAAACTTGATTACACTATGGTAAATGGTAAATGGTCTGCACTTATACATTATGGTAGCTTGTTTGTCAATAAAATGTTTATGCATATTAAAACTACCTATAAGTAGCGTATATAGCGTATGCTTAGAAACTGGAGAAATATCATTCAAATAATATGCTGGAGGAATGGGAATAGGGATGGATGCTGTATGTTGGTGGGTGTATGTTATGGAACATCAGGAGGGAGAGGAAGCGTGTGAAAGACAGATGGTCACTCAGTGGAGTTGTTCCTTTTTCTCCTCCTGGCACGCACTCCCTCTTGGATTCTGTTTCCCTATGTTGACAGTAATCCAATATATTACCTGATGATGAAAAATGTTACTTCTTCTTCTACCTCTTATAATATTACCTGTTGGTTGACACGGCAACTTTTCTGCTGACCAAGACTATGTTCTAATCTCAATCTTCTAATTTTCTCTTTACTTCCCCACAGATCCCTTGACGATGACTCTCAAATTTAATTCCAATTTAAATATCTCCATGTGGTTTTCCCACAGATACTACAGCAAAATATAAACATCACTTTTAAAACATTGCTTTTTAAAAACCAACAACACAAAACATTGATTAAACTGTAAGAAAAGAGGAAGAGGGAAGCATTTTAGCCCTTTTTGGTTATTTAAAAATTTTCACCTAGTTATTATCAGTGTATTAAGTGCATTAACATATATACTTAAACCCCATTTAAGAACATGCATACAGTGTTAGGTTGTCTATGTACAGGAGTGCCCACTCTTCTGGGGTTCATTCTGCTGTGGTATCCCTTGTTGGTTACAAGTCAGAATGACACTGAGCCTATTGTACTGGAAGGTAAATGTTTAGTGGTCTGTGACTCAACACCATCTTCAGAACCAGCAAATAATGCACTGGGCATGTCTGTACGCTCAGGCACTGGTCGAGTGGCCTTCTCTGCCACTCGCCAAACCAACCATGAACCCACAGATATGAGCAACCGTACCATGATCATCTACTTTGACCAGGTAAACATAGAAATAATCAGCAACTATAAAGCTAATTTGAGCTAATTTAAAGATTTTTGTACCAAGTGTCTATTACTGCCTGGTCTTCTCCATAGATCTTGGTGAATGTGGGTGGTCATTTTGACCAGGAAAGCAGTGTCTTTTTGGCCCCAAGGAGAGGGGTGTATAGCTTTAACTTCCATGTAGTGAAAGCTTACAACAGACAAACCATACAGGTATATCCTTAATATGCAATTATTGTTTTCAATAAAAATAGAGTTATTATAAACTTTTATATAGGAGAATTTATTATTAAGAGATTTTTTTTCTACTGTTTATCTATTGTAGGTGAGCTTGATGCTTAATGGATGGCCAATGATTTCTGCCTTTGCTGGTGACCAAGATGTAACCAGAGAGGCAGCCACTAATGCTGGATTGGTGATCATGGAGAGGGGTGACAAGGCCTACCTTAAATTGGAGCGGGGTAATTTGATGGGAGGCTGGAAATATTCCACTTTCTCAGGCTTTCTGGTCTTCCCACAAAAAAAAAAAAGTGCCCAAAAGTGTTGGCCAGAAAACTAATATACAGTAACAGTGGGGTGTAAAAAATATCAGTATGTCTAAGCAAGCAAGACTAGTATAATAGTAGAATAATTACATTTCAGATTATTTGTAAGGCAACGTATACAATCTGATGTTATTTCTATCAGAAGTTAATTAACATTATAGATAAAAATCATTTAAACAAGATTGCTTCAATGTGTTTTCTTGTACAGTACTGTGCAAAAATAACAGGCACCCAGAAGTTGTGTTAGTTATTTATTTTAGTACTTCTGCATTATCTATCTATCTATCTATCTATCTATCTATCTATCTATCTATCTATCTATCTATCTATCTATCTATCTATATATCTATTATATATATATATATATATATATATATATATATATATATATATATATATATACACATTCCCATCGTGGCCATGTGTGTGTGGAGTTTACATGTTCTCCCCGTGCTGCGAGGGTTTCCTCTGGGTACTCCGGTTTCCTCCCCCAGTCCAAAGACATGCATTGTAGGCTGATTGGCGTGTCTAAAGTGTCCGTAGTGTATGAATGGGTGTGTGAGTGTGTATGTGATTGTGCCCTGCGATGGACTGGCACCCTGTGCCCGATGCTCCCTGGGATAGGCTCCAGGTTTCCCCATGATCCTGAAAAGGAAAGTAAGCGGTAGAAGAAAAGTAAGCAGTAGAAGATGGATGGATGGATGGATACACATACATATATGGGTGGATAGCATAACAGGGGTTTAAGAGTGATGCCAATATGTCTCTCATGCCCTCTAGTGGCTGGCTGCACTACAATTTTTAACTCCACCCATTTTCATGTTAGTCAATGAAGTAATTTCATTTCCACAGTGTACGGTTGACCTTGATATCTCCCCTAGTATTGTTCTTTACAATTACTGTTTTATAGAAATTATTTGATTATAATTTAAAGGGCATGGTTGAAATTAATTGGAGATGACAGTCAAGCCTTATGAATGCACATACACTTTCCAAAATGCACCTAAAGCTCTTGACAGTTCTGTAGCAAAGCCATGTCTTGTTTTGCTGTAAACTGTTCTAACAGACCCTCAGCATTGAATTCTTTACAGTTATTTCAATATGTTGCTTGTTTTCATGTCTAAGTCATGGGATAAACTGGGGCAGCCAAAATTAGATACAGTCTATTATAATTTACTGTTGATTGTATGACTTTAGTGTAAAAGAGTGCACTTTACCAGCACCATCACCACCAGCAGCAGCAGGTGGTAGATGAAAGTTATAGAGAACACTGATTTTTTCCCTTCGAAAAAATTTGTTGTGTTGAATGTAAATGTTCATTACTGTTTACCAGTACAGTATATTTTCATTTTGTACATTAGCTACATATACTTATTTATTTATGTTTGCTATCAAATGGTAGCTCAGTCAGTCAAGACTCAATGCTCTAAGATCTTTTCAATGACAATGACAATGGTAAAATCAATATATTTGTGCAAATTATACAAATTCTGCGATGGACTGGCACCCTGTCCAGGGTGTACCCCGCCTTGTGCCCGATTCTCCCTGGGATAGGCTTCAGGTTCCCCGTGACCCTGAAGAAGGAATAAGCGGTAGAAGATGGATGGATGGATGCTGTATTTACTACTTTGAGATACAGTTTGTCATCTTGCACCATCTTAAGTCACACTACAGGTGCTCTCAACATGCACACTATCAGCATGAAGCAGGAGTTTGTCTACGGACAATGTGGACAGGCGAGAATTAGGATCTGTGACAGATTCTCCAAGATGCTTAGAAAAACTTTCCGGCCAATACAAATATTCACTTTGTTTAGTTTAGTACTGTTTAATGTTGAGAATGTTTTGTTTAATTATTTTTTGAAGGAATCTTTGCTTTAAACCATTTCTTACATGTGCCTATGCCATTTGCACAGTACTGTATTCTGAACACTACAGTATAGTTTTGAACACTACAGGTCTTCCTGAATTGAACTACATTTCAAAAATGCTATGACTTTACATAATTAAAACTTATACATAATATAATTATTTAGATTTGATGGTAAATTTTGAAGATATATTTTGTATTTAAAATTTCATTTTTATGTGGTAGGCAAATGAGAACAAGTAAAGAGATATATTTCCAAAAGAAATATATCTGAGTAGGAGTACAATTTCAGTAATACTTCAAAAATAGGATTGAGGAAAACTAACAAAGTACAATTGCTCAAGTATTTTCCAGCTATCATTGAAACATTTAAAAATGTCATTGTCCAACGTCATCTGTACAGAGTTTGTAAGTGCTTTTCTCTTTATAGACATTTTGACAGTCAGTATCTCATCACAAATTGAATTGATTAGATTAATGTCTGCTTCACTGTGGCATGTTACTATCCAAAAACATGATTACATCCTGAGAAAAGCACATGGTTGTGGAGATTTTAAGCTAGTTTTTAGATATGTTTAACACTGCTTTTTGTTACACTAGCTAAGCCAAGTCAAGATTATAAAGTAACATAAATGAAAATATTATCACATTTCTTTGGTAAAATAAAAGTATGTTTTATTGAATTAGAGATGCCAAACACTGTAAAACCGGATAAGTTCATTTAATAAAAAAAATTGACGGAACTAATTAACTCAAAATAATATATTTAAATATAACAATTTTATTTTTTTTAATGACAAAGTTTGACTAAAATTTTTGTTATATTTAAATGTATTTGGCTTAAAGAAAAAACTTGAGCTAATTAATTTCCTCAAATTGTTTGAGTTAAATTAACTATCCGGTTTTAAAGTGAAGTATATTATAAGCAGGGGGGATAAAACTAAAAACATTTACATAATTATTAGATGGTTTCTGCTGAAGCGACATCTGTATGTTTTCCTAGACCACCACAAATCTAGAATAGAGTTTCTTTCACATTATGTGAATGTACCATTTTTCAAAAAGCTTATCAACCTCATCATCTGCTCTCTTTCCTTTTCCTTTTCTATGTTTTTTATTTATTTATTATTTTTATTCTACAATGGCCTACTTTCAGAGAAATGTGTATGTGAAACAAAGTCATTAAAATAATCATTCTTAAACAATATTCAGATTTCTTATTTTCTCCATACTGCGAAAAATAGTGCTACTGGTCAACGGTGCACAGATGGAGATTTTGGCAAGCCTATGCCTTTGTTGGACACCTATGGACTTAACTCACGCTGTTGCAACTTGTATTTTATTCTGAATTGGTTTAAAGAATCTCTTTTGCACTCTCTCTCTCCCTACCGCATGCATGCACACAAACAAACCAAAGAGCAGGCTCTAGAACAGGAGTGTGTAATCTTATCGGCAGGTTTGCATTCCAACCCAGCACAAGCTTTATTGTTTCATTAAAGAAATGAAGTCTTCAAAACATGCATCTACTGCGATTGCTCCATGGAAGTAAAGGGTCCTAACAATATTTCTGGGTAACACGAAGACATGTGTCAGAAGGGCCCAATGTATTTATTTTGCCTTGGGCCCCCGTATGATCTAAGTTTGGGTCTGCGTGTTGGATGAAATCCAATAAATATGTATAGCCCCAACTCATAAAACCTGATTCATGCAATGAGATGTAATTGAGGTGGTCCAACTTAATTTGATCAAATACAGTTTAAATGAAATGGATACATTTTATAAAGTGAATTTGTTTCATGCTTGCTCCCCCATTACTCGATTGTTTCATCGCATTACTTTGTTTCATGCTTAATCTCCCTATATACAGACAGATGTTTTTTGTTTAAAATACATAAGAACAAGTATAAAACAGGTATACAGTTGGCAATACCGTTATGTACTGTCAAACAACCATAGTATAAAATAAAAAATTTAAAAAAGGAAATAAAAAAGACAATATACATTAAATAAATAAAATAAACATTTTCTGTTTGTTGTTGACGTATATAAACTTTGCAAAAGTATATAACAAAGAAGCTAGTAATTGTGACAATGAAGCATGACAATTTTTGCATCTGCAAATGTGCATTTCTCTGCATGAACAACACATGAACAGTTAGTCGAAAGCCAAAGTTAAAATAAAATTGACTATCAATTATAAAGCAAAGAAACATAAAATTGACCATCAAGAATAAAAATAACAAATATAACAGTTCTGTTATATTTAGAATTTACTATATTTCTGCACAAATATGACCTGAAACATCATTACATTTCCACACCAGTCCTAAAAGTAGACAAAGAGAATCCAGTTAAACAAATAAGACAAAAAAAATTATACTTTGTCATTTATTTATTGAGGAAAATGATCCAATATTACATATCTGTGAGTGGCAAAAGTGTGTGAACCTCTAGGATTAGCAGTTAAATTGAAGCTGAAATTTGAGTAAGGTGATTTCAATCAAGGCATGACAATAATTTATTTAAAGAACAGGGATCTATCCAAGTCTGAGATAGTTTATGAGTCCACTACCAGAACATTGAACAACAATGCTGTGCATGGCAGAGTTGCAAGGAGAAAGAACTGCAAAAAGATTACTTCTGCAGCTTGCTAAAGATCATGTGTACAAACCAGAAGGGTACTGGAATAGTGTTTTGTGGACAGATGAGACCAGAATATGATTTTTTTTATTTAAATGAGAATCGTTATGTTTGGAGAAAGGAAAATACTTAATTCCAGCATAATAACCTTAACCCATCTATGGAACATGATGGTGGTAGTATTTTGGTTTGGGCCTATTTTACTGAATCTGGGCCAGGGTGGATTTCCATCATTGATGGAAAAATGAATTCTGTAATATACCTGTGAATTCTAAAGGAAAAAGTCAGGACATCTATCTATGAACTGAATCTCAAGAAAAAGTGCAAGACAATGACCCTAAACACACAAGTCATTCTACCCAAGAATGGTTAAAGAAGAATAAAGTTAATGTTTTAGAATGGCCAAGTCAATCCTGACTTTAATTCAATAGAAATGTTGTGGAATGTTTCACTCATATGAAAACAGATGCTTTTGTTTACATGGTTCTATTTTTCCCTAACTCTATATTCACTTAATACGACACACTTTACACTTCTCCCAAGTAATTAAACTGATTTCAGATTCATTTAAATGGTTTATTTCATATCATTGTCTGATCAATATTAACCAGGGGATTGGAATATGGAGAAAGCACTTAAAACATCTTATTTTCCCCTTTTATGTGTATTTACCTGTTTTTAATATATTTTATGTTCTGTTCAACTATTTTTGAGTACCTTTAATATTTATTAAAAGATTAACTAATTTATTACTTGCTTCTGCATGTTTGTCATGGATATGCTGGAAGGAACTCCAGACTACAGTTCCCAGCAGTCACTGCACCTAATGGCATCATTGTCACATGACCACCTGCACCTGAATCTCATTTTTGTTAATGAGCACTATGTGTATGTATAACCACAATTTGCGCTGCACTCTTGTCTTGTTTGCCTCACCTTGCTGTTGTTTCATGTTGCGCTGTAATGGTCCTTGTCTTATATTTATTCCTCACCTTAGTGTTTTTGCCACTTGTTCTAAAGGTCTGGTTTTGTTTGTATTTATATTAAAAGCTAATCTGCACTTGCATTCGTCTCTGCCTCCAACTCCTATTTGTGACAATGTTGATGATCATTTAAAAAAAACAAACCTAAATTTATATCTGGCTTATCATGTTATTCTTTAGAATTTCAGCCTTCTTCACTGAAATTTGTTCTTTGACTCAAGTGTATGTTAACTGGTGTACAATACAGTAAAAGATACCACACAAACAGCAGATATATAAACAGCATAAGATATTACATATACTCCTCATAATCCAAAAAAAAAACAATTACACAAAATGTCACAGAAGACACAATTCAATCATTTTAATAACTAATTTGTTTACATTTTAATATGTTTTGTTAAGATTTCTTATAAAATAGTGAGAATCCCACAGAACTGGCCAAGCTAAAGTGTGCAGCACAGAAGTTGATGAGCCAATGGCTGTCTAGCTAGCCAGTTTTGCAAGATGGAAAAAGGTGCTGTGACAAAATCCAAAATCCTTAGAATCTAACATCTTTCTAGCCAGAAATCAACTTAAATTACAGACATTTGTTCCCTGTGGGTGGAACATGGGATGGAATGTAACTGGTCTGCATTTATATAGCGCTTTTATCCAAAGCACTTTACACTGTGTCTCATTCACCCATTCACACACACACACACACACACACATGAATGGTAGCAGAGTTGCCATGCAAGGTGCTAACTTGCCATCAGGAGCAACTTGGGGTTCAGTGTCTTGCCTAAGGACACTTCGGCATGT
Organism: Ameiurus melas; assembly: GCA_012411365.1. Lineage (NCBI taxonomy): Eukaryota > Metazoa > Chordata > Actinopteri > Siluriformes > Ictaluridae > Ameiurus > Ameiurus melas. The sequence continues at coordinate 37,618,319 of CM022756.1, read as the reverse complement.
GAAGTCACGTGGACCGGGAATCGAACTCCTATGATTAGTGGACAACCCTTTCTACTACCTGTGTCACAGCCGCCCCCGTGTGCGGGAAATTATTCATTTTTACTTTGTAATAGTTTTGTTCTTGTTATGTTCATGTTCATCTGAGGATAACGTCAAAGAAGGTCATGTCATGTCATTTAGATTAGTATAGAATGTTTATCTGCTTTAAGAGATACAAATATGTTTTTCTGTTAAGGGTTCAACCCTGAAACAAAGCCCTGTTTGAACTGCCTCAAACTACTACTTATAAATAAAAAAAAAGTTTTTTTTTCTTTTGTTTTAAAAAAATAAAATTTTTCCCAACACCCCTTTTTTTTTTTTTTTTTTTTTTTTTCTATCCTGCATTGACCATCTTTCTGTAATAAAATTTTTGATCTCAGAGGATGAGTCTGCAAGTGTTGTCTAATTTCCATGACATTTGGTGTCTCCTACCTGGGCTGCGCGAGTCTTTCGGCTTTCCTGGACAACAAGCAAACTGGAGGACGCCCGTAGAAAAGTTTCAGCCTGAGTTGAAACGCAGGCGGTTTGCCATTTATTATGCAGAGCGAAAGACTGACGCAACCTTACCACTAGGAATCTTCAAGAAACAGCCTTAAGGTAAATTTGAATTTTATGAAATCGTTGTGTATTACTATCTGTGTGGAAGGGAGTCAACGATATAAGAAATGTGCATATTACATTGAGAGAAATATTACATGGAGGAGATTTCTTATAAGAAGTTAGAGGAACTTTGCCTCTGCGATGGCAGAGATATTGGTTTTTATTAGATCACAGCTTCAAAACCAAGATATATACCGATGGGTACTGTTGCGGCGGCCTGATAGCTGGCTTGCATGGCAAGAAAGTCGCTCCTTCCCCGATTGCCACACAGGCACGAAACGGACAGCCTCACATCAAGCCTGACGACAGCCAGGAGGCCCGTAACAATTGGGCGAAGCGACCGACACAACCCCGGGGAGCTGGTCAGGAAAATTCCACCACTCAGCAGACGGGGGAGGATTATAAGAGGACGCTCTTCCACCCGTGCGAGTTTGAGTAGCGGCTCGCGTGATATGTGCACGTCACCACTTCTGAATAACTCTGACATTCAGACGGCGCCATTTTTTTCTAATCGCTGTCCCACTCTCTCTCTCTCCCTCTCTCACTCTCTCTCTCACTTTCAGAAGGCTTGGGCACAGACAATGACCTGGTGAGCACGCATGCGACACTCAACGGCACGAGGAAGCTCTCACGCCTCAGGGAAATCCCGACACACCTTGGAGAGCACCGCAACGCCCGCCCCACACACCTCCTCACACCCTCACACCCCTGTGCACCTCCTCACTTCTGGCAGCACCCACATAAGAGAATAAAAGTAATTATTTGATCACTGTACCCTGTGTCTCCTGTGTGTCTGTGTTCTGCCCCTCACAGGATAATTCCCTTACACTGGTGGAGGATGTGGGCAGGAGCACAGATGGTGGCCCTGAGGACCGAGACTCCATACCCCTCCCTGATCAGGGGTCGCAAGATTCGCCAACTGCTCCCCTCTCTCTCCCCTGACAAAGACCTCGAAGCTTATCTTGAGACCTTTGAGAGTATCGCCCACTGAGAAGGATGGGCCCAGGAAGACTGGCCCCGCACCCTCGGCCCGCTGAGAGGCATCCACAGCCTACTATTTCCTTCCGCCGGAAGAAGCTGCTGACCACGAGGCGATGAAGGAGGGAGTCCTGGCGTGGTGTGGGCAAATCCCCCACCAAGCTGCGACAGAATTTCATCACTGGGCCTATCGGCTGGGGGCCTGACCACGTGGACAGCTGAGCCCTAATCCGTATAACCAAATGGTGGCTCCAGCCAGACGTGCACACTGCCACAGAAGTGGGAGAAAAGGTGGCCATGGACCGCTTCATGAGGGTGTTACCCCACACAGAACGCCAGGCTGTAGGAGTGCATGCGCCGGCGACACCCCAGGAGCTCCTAACTGCCCTAGTTCATACAATGGCCACCCTGGAGTTCAGCCAAGATGAACTGCGGACCCCCAACATGCCCCTTGGGGCCACAGGCCCAACCGTCCAACCGTCAACAACGTCCCAGCAACTGGAGGACCCGCCAGAGTTCACTCATCCATGTGACCCCCATGGACGAACCCATGCCCACGGAGCCAGAGCTGGTACCTGCCAAGCCGACTCAGAAGCCGTGGTTAGCGGGGTGCACCCTCCATTTGCCGCACTCGCCAAACGCCCCCACCCTGACAGTGTGGGTCAAGGAGAGCCTCGTTACCGCCCTGTTGGACACCGGGAGCATGGTGACCCTTGCCCAGCAATCAATCCTACCCAAAGGACTTCGCCAGAGTGGGGCTCTCACCATAACCTGCATCAACAGGGACACCCGGGAAGTTATATATATATATATATATATACAGTGCCTTGCGAAAGTATTCGGCCCCCTTGAACTATTCAACCTTTTGCCACATTTCAGGCTTCAAAAGATCATAGAGATCATAAAGATATAAAATTTAAATTTTTTGTGAAGAATCACCAACAAGTGGGACACAATTGTGAAGTGGAACGAAATCTATTGGATATTTTAAACTTTTTTAGCAAATAAAAAACTGAAAAGTGGTGCGTGCAAAATTATTCGGCTCCTTTACTTTCAGTGCAGCAAACTCACTCCAGAAGTTCAGCGAGGATCTCTGAATGATCCAATGTCGTCCTAAATGACTGATGGTGATAAAGAGAATCCACCTGTGTGTAATCAAGTCTCTGTATAAATGCACCTGCTCTGTGATAGTCTCAGGGTTCTGTTGAAAGCGCAGAGAGCATCATGAAGACCAGGCAGGTCCGTAATACTCTTGTGGAGAAGATTAAAGCCGGATTTGGATACAAAAGATTTCCCAAGCTTTAAACATCCCAAGGAGCACTGTGCAAGCGATCATTTTGAAATGGAAGGAGTATCAGACCACTGCAAATCTACCAAGACCTGGCCGTACCTCTAAACTTTCAGCTCAGACAAGGAGAAGACTGATCAGAGATGCAGCCAAGAGGCCCATGATCACTCTGAATGAACTGCAGAGAACTACAGCTGAGGTGGGAGAGTCTGTCCATAGGACAACAATCAGTCGTACACTGCACAAATCTGGCCTTTATGGAAGAGTGGCAAGAAGAAAGCCATTTCTCAAAGATATCCATAAAAAGGCTTGTGGCAAACTTTAGACGAGACTAAAGTAAAGATTCTTCACAAAAAATTAAAATTTTATATCTTTATGTTTGAAGCCTGAAATGGGGCAAAAGGTTGAAAAGTTCAAGGGGGCCGAATACTTTCGCAAGGCACTGTGTATATATATATATATATATATATATATATATATATATATATATATATATATATATATATATATATATATATATATATATATTGTGAGAGAGAGAGAGAGAGAGAGAGATAGAGTGAGAATAATGGTAAAATATTTGTCATGTAACAGGAAACTCTGGACTCCAGTTCCCATCAGCCACTGCACTACATTACATGTCACATGACCACCTGCACCTGATTCACGTTTCTGTTAATAAGCACTCTTGTGTATATATAGCCATTGTCTGCACTGTTTCTCTGTCTTTCATTTTCTTAGACTTATGTCGTTCATGTCAGCGTGTTTTGTTTTATGCCACAGTGTTTTGCCTAGTTGTCTTAGAGTCTTTGTTTTTTTTCTTTGATTGTTTAAATAAACCTTATATATCTGCGATTGCTTGCGAACCCATCCTTGATTTGTGACAGAACGAAAGACCTTCAATTGGAAGAAAGCAGATCGCCAGGATGGACGACTGGGGCATCAGGATGCCACTGATGTTAGTGGAGTACTTCGCCACACTACGCCAAGAGGCGGAAGAGTACCAACCTGTGCTGCGAAAGCAGCAGGTCGCCAAGAATTACCTGGTCTTCAACTCACCTCCCATATTCATGAAGGGCTGCGGGGGTTTCCTTCGGGTACTCCGGTTTTCTCCGATGTCCATAGTGTCTGAATGGGTGTGTGAATGTGTATGTGATTGTGCCCTGCGATGGACTGGTACCCTGTCCAGGGTGTACCCCGCCTTGTGCCCGATTCTCCCTGATATAGGCTCCAGGTTCTCCGTGGCCCTTAAATGGATAAAACGGTATAGGAGATGGATGGATGGAACTTATTTTTTGTGGCTACATAGGTTATACTGGTATAAAGAACTTCAAAAGAGTTGAATTTATTACTAGGTTTTTGTGTGACGCCTAGATTTTGACTATGGATGAGTGCAAAACCTCCTCTACCAGTTGAACAAGGTTGATGTACATAACTGTATCCAGGAGGACTGGCTTCATTTAGTGCTATATACTCATTTGGTTTAATTGAAGTTTCCGTTAAACACATTAAAATACATTCCTGATCAGTGATGATTTCGTTAACAACAAGAGCCTTAGACGTAAGAGATCTAATTATTAATCTAATGCTGAATTATTAATTGAACATTGATTATGATAAATGTTGTTGAAAATTGTACTAACAGCTGACAGTCACATGGTGTGTAGCGTCTTGGAGATGTTGTCTGACAGGAGTTCCACTCCGAGGCTGCTGGGATGCAGGCCATCAGCACAGAACAACCTAGGACACTTCCAGAACAGATTCCAGTTATTGACAAAGAGCAGATTCTGTTCATTACACCAAGAAATTAACCAGTAATTCAAAGCAAGAAGTCTACTGAACATTTCAGCTCCACGTCTGTATGTGGGGAGAGGTCCAGAGATGATGATCTTCATAGGGGGTGATCTGCCTCATACTGTCTCAATCAGTCTGCCAAAGTCTCTCTTCAGAACCTCTGTCTGCCGCAGCCTGATATCGTTTGCCCCCGCGTGCAGCATGACCACTCCAATGCTCTCGTCTTTCTTCAGGATCCTGGGTACCTGCGCAGCGACATCTACGACACGAGCACCAGAAAAACAATTTGTGATCACCTTACCCTTAGATGAACGCAGATGTTCCGCACAATGGAGTGCCCTACAATCACAACGTTTGGTCTGGTCTGATGAGATCTTATACATTGTGGGTGGTGTAGCGGGAGAGGTCCTCACCCAGGGTCTGCCGCTGGTTCACTCAAGTTCCGTAGTGTGTTGGTGCCGGTGTGACCGAGACCTCGGCTGGATACGTCTTTGGTGCATGGTCCCTGCACAGAGAAACACATGGCTTAGAGGGGCTGGGAGTGGTAATACCATGCTGTGTCCTTAACTTGGATCTGTAGGCAGAAGCACGAGTTGTTTCCAGCACGGTTCTTCGCTCATGCAGCTGGGCATGCTTGTCAAGTAGGACCCGGGGGTTCAAATTCGGCGTTCAATAGAGTAAGACGTGAAGTTTGAGTCTCCTGCTGATTTCGATTAAAATTGTAATTAATTAGCACTTTTTTTTGGTCATATAATGTATTTGACTTATTCTACTTCGTTTCCTTATTTGTATTTTTAACTTGGTGGTTTGTTAAAATGTCTGGGAAGAACATGAAAACCGGTAGCATTCAGACAAAACTGAGGCCTAGAGAGCGTGCTGCGACCGCGCCTCCTTCTCCTCGTAGACCCGCAGCCGCATCCGCATCCCCGAGTGGTGACCCTGACTTTGCCGCACTCAGACTTGAGCTGCTGGCTTTACTGAGGAAGGACATTGCCGATATTTTTTAAAAAGGAGTTCCAGGAGTTCCAGAAGCACCAGGAGAATCTTCAGGAGACTCTCAGGGATACGCTGTCTACTATTCAGCTTGACCTGCAGGTCATGAAAACATAGCAGGCTGGTGATAAAGTCGCTACCGAGGCCACCATATCAACACTGAAAGGTACTGTTGGGGAAATGGAGCACGCGCTCTCCGGTTGCACCGATGATACAGTTCATATGAAGACTAATATCGAGTCTCTCACTTCGACCGTGACTCAATTAGAGAATAAATGTGAGGATTTGGAGTCGAGGTCACGGCGCAATAACGTTAGGGTAGTCGAAGTTCCAGAGGGCGCCGACACCTGTACAACCGCTGCTGTAGCGGCCTTGTTAAAAGAGGCGTTTGGTCTGGAGAAGGAGCCGGTTTTGGACCAGTTCCACCGGAGCCTTCAGTCGAAGCCGAAGCCTAGTGAACGACCACGAGCTATTGTGTGCAGATTCCATTATCGCAGTGACTGTGTTGATATTTTATGCCATGCGAGAGAGCTCCAGCGGATTAAAGCGAGGGATTTGACCATCTCCGTTTTCCCTGACTACACTGTCCAGACAGCCCGGTCCCGGGCCTTTAATGAGGTTCGGCGTCAACTTCGTGGTATTGAGGGCGTTCGCTATGGAATACTTCACCCAGCTTGGCTTCGCATTACTTATAACGGTGTCCAGAAGGACTTTATTGCAGCGGAGGATGCACAAAACTACGTTAAACTCTTAATACCGGGGTGACCTGCATCACGTACAGTGAGGGGAAAAAAGGATTTGATCCACTGCTGATTTTGTATGTTTGCCCACTAACAAAGAAATGATGAGTCTATAATTTTAATGGTAGATTTATTTGAACAGTGAGAGACAAAATACCAAAAAAAATTCAGAAAAACGCATGTCAAAAATGCATTTTAATGAGGGAAATATGTATTTGACCCCTCTGCAAAACATGACTTAGTACTTGGTAACGACTAAGTAATTACTTTTCATTTTCAATGCCCTGGCTGAGGGAAGGAGGTTCTCACCCAAGATTTGATGGTACATGACCCCATCCATCGTCCCTTTGATGTGGTGAAGTTGTCCTGTCCCCTTAGCAGAAAAACACCCCCAAAGCATAATGTTTCCACCTCTATGTTTGATAGTGGGGATGGTGTTCTTGGGGTCATATGCAGCATTAATCATCCTCCAAACACGGCGAGTTGAGTTGATGCCAAAGAGCTCCATTTTGGTCTCATGTGACCACAACACTTTCACCCAGTTGTCCTCTGTTGGTCAGAAGAGACAAAAATGGAGCTCTTTGGCATCAACTCAACTCGCTGTGTTTGGAGGAGGAGGAGCCAGGGCATTGAAAATGAAAAGTAAAAAAACATTCGCTACTCAATCATATCAACATTATCACAGTCACACCACACATCTGCATTCCTCTCGACATAACACACTTCTTTCTTTTAAAAAGACTCTGGATGAACTGCAGAGAACTACAGCTGAGGTGGGAGAGTCTGTCCACAGGACAACAATCAGTCGTACACTGCACAAATCTGGCCTTTATGGAAGAGTGGCAAGAAGAAAGCCATTTCTCAACGTTTGGTGTGACGTTTGGTGTGTCTCCCAGGTGGCTTGTAGCAAACTTTAGACGAGATTTTTTATGGATATCTTTGAGAAATGGCTTTCTTCTTGCCACTCTTCCATAAAGGCCAGATTTGTGCAGTGTACGACTGATTGTTGTCCTATGGACAGAATCTCCCACCTCAGCTGTAGTTCTCTGCAGTTCATCCAGAGTGATCATGGGCCTCTTGGCTGCATCTCTGATCAGTCTTCTCCTTGTCTGAGCTGAAAGTTTAGAGGGACGGCCAGGTCTTGGTAGATTTGCAGTGGTCTGATACTCCTTACGTTTCAAAATGATCGCTTGCACAGTGCTCCTTGGGATGTTTAAAGCTTGGGAAATCTTTTTCTATCCAAATCCGGCTTTAAACTTCTCCACAACAGTATTACGGACCTGCCTGGTGTGTTCCTTGGTCTTCATGACGCTTTCAACAGAACCCTGAGACTATCACAGAGCAGGTGCATTTATACAGAGACTTGATTACACACAGGTGGATTCTATTGCTCACCATCAGTCATTTAGGACAACATTGGATCATTCAGAGATCCTCGCTGAACTTCTGGAGTGAGTTTGCTGCACTGAAAGTAAAGGAGCCGAATAATTTTGCACGCACCACTTTTCAGTTTTTTATTTGCTAAAAAAGTTTAAAATATCCAATAGATTTCGTTCCACTTCACAATTGTGTCCCACTTGTTGGTGATTCTTCATAAAAAAATACAATTTTATATCTTTATGTTTGAAACCTGAAATGTGGCAAAAGGTTGAAAAGTTCAAGGGGGCCGAATACTTTCGCAAGGCACTGTACTTACCAACAACGAATATCCAAAATCAGCCACATCAGTCCTTGCAGAGCCAGCATAAGTAGATGGCGGTCACACACCTTGAGCGTGTTGTCTGAGCCTGTCTCCCCAGATGAAATTAATTTGTGTTAATCAAATTGAACAAAATTTCAGAGATGACAGTATTGAAACCAGTACTTCTCTTGGTCTTCGTTACTGTACACTGGGTTTTAAGTGGAAGAAAGATTAACGCTCTTTGGGCAACAGATTTTAATGCATCATTTTGATTCCCGCACAGATACACTGGTTCACTGGAGTGGATAGAGAGTTTTTGAAAGATGCGCTATTCGTTTGTAACACATGGATGCACATCGTATGATGATTGGTAGACCTCTCAAAGTGTGTGGATCCTCATAGCCACCTGCCAATCGGTAAATTGGGAATGAATATGACTGACTAGCTCAAACTTAAACATGTTGGCACCAGTTGGAATCACATGGAGCCTGCTGCAAGTGTAACTCTTAAATAGTGTAAATAAACTGTAAGTACATTGTTCTGGTTGATTATTTGAAATAATTTATGAAATTTGTTGTTGTAATAAGTCTAGCTAGCTAGCTGTCAGCTAGCTTCTTCAGCTAGCAGCTTGGCTGCTTTTTGGGATGAAATGGTAGACAATGCTAATGTATTGATTTTAGGAAAGCCTTTTGATGCTCATACTATGATAAGAGGGCAAGCTAACACTCAAGATTTTAATTTAAAAGTCAGGGAGCAAAAACAGGCTCTTTTAGCTGTTTTGATACAGAAATATAGATTGACTGTGTTGTTATTAGTCTTAGATTCTAAATCCTTAAATCTCTGTGAATTAGAGATAATATGTTAAAATGTGCGCATTAATGTAAACCTTTTGTTCATGTTATATATGTGGAAATACAGTGTAGGTCAGTGTCACATACACAGCTTAAAGCAGTGGTTCTCAAACTGAGGGCTGCCAGATGGCGCCAGGGGAGCCGCATTGAAATTCTATAACATTTTTTTTTTCAAAAATAATATTACCTTTATGTAAACTGGGATTGTCAACCGTTTAATTATGATATACATAGAAATGAGAAATATCAATAAATTGAATCAATTACACATAGCACACTAAGTTGAAACACAGACATACGTTGTAATACTCGTGTACTGTAGTGCTAGCCACATGGTGATCAAGCCTAAGACTATTTATAAGTCTTATGGATAAATTTTTAAATAGAGGATGCAGGGCCTTAGCTGAGAAAGTTAATATAGAAGAAAAAAGACAATTTGATGACTATAGGGGACCTCATGCTGAATCAACTGAGATCCACTGGCTTAGAACAGTGCTTATAGGTCTATTATAGATATATTATAAATGGATATATTACAGCTGTGTTTTTTGTTTTCATTTGCATGTCAGATAATTCCTACACAAGTGTTTGAAAAGACATTTAAAAATGAATTCAATTATGTTCTATTCAGTTACATTTGTATAGTGCTTTAAACTATATAAATAGTCACAAAACAGCTTCAGAGCAATTTGGACATAGATCTTGATTCCTGATGATCAAGATCTACATCCAACTTTCTGTGAAGCCAGAGGCAATAGTGGCAAGGAAAAACCTGAAAAAGATGTAGGTGAAACCTTAGGAGGAGCCAGAGTCAATAGTCAATTTTATCCATCAAGGTCATCCATGTAAGTGTAAAAATTACAAACCAAATTGTCTATTGTTTTTGCCAAATTTAGAAGTCATCTCAATGCTTCATATTGGGGGGAAAAAAAGATTTTTTTAACTGCTCCTATTTGCCATATTAATTGTAGCATGTGTATCAGTGACCCTCCCCCAGATACTGTATTAAACACTTCCTGAATTGTGAAAACAAAAAATTATGCTTTAGAAGAGGCACTCAATCATAGAAAGTGGTGCTTGAAAATTTGTGAACTTTTTAGAATTTTCTTTATATCTGCATAAATATGATCTAAAACATCATCAGATTTCCTAGAAGTCCTAAATTTGCTTCAATTAAACATCCATCCATCTGTCCATCCATTTTTTATACCACTTATCCTACAGGGTCATGGGAAACCTATGAAAAAATGAACTGTTGCTCTATAAAAAGATGGCCTAGGTTATAAGGAGATTGACAAGACCCTGACACTGAGCTGCAGCATGGAGGCCAAGACCATACAACGGTTTAACAGGACAGGTTCCACTCAGAACAGGCCTCTCGATGGTCGACCAAAGAAGTTGAGCGCATGTGCTCAGCGTCATATCCAGAAGTTGTCTTTGGGAAATAGACGTATGAGTGCTGCCAGCATTGCTGCAGAGGTTGAAGGGGTGGGGGGTCAGCCTGTCGGTGCTCAGACCATACGCCGCACACTGCATCAAATTGGTCTGCATGGCTGTTCTCCCAGAAGGAAGCCTCTTCTAAAGATGATGGACAAGAAAACCCACAAACAGTTTGCTGAAGACAAGCAGACTACAGACATGGATTACTGGAACCATGTCCTGTGGTCTGATGAGTCCAAAATAACCTAATTTGTTGAGATAGTGTCAAGCATGTGTGGCGGCAACCAGGTGAGGAGTACAAAGACAAGTGTGTCTTGCCTATAGTCAAGCATGGTTGTGGGAGTGTCATGTTCTGGGGCTGCATGAGTTCTGCCGGCACTGGGGAGCTACAGTTCATTGAGGGAACCATGAATGCCAACATGTACTGTGACATACTGAAGCAGAGAATGATCCCTTCCCTTTGCAGACTGGACCGCAGCTCAGTATTCCAGCATGATAATGACCTCAAACACACCTCCAAGATGACCACTGCCTTGTTAAGAAGCTGAGGATGAAGGTGATGGACTAAACCCTATTGAGCATATGTGGGGCATCCTCAAATGGAAGGTGGAGGGTCACAAGGTCTCTAACATCCACCAGCTTCATGATGTCATCATGGAGGAGTGGAAGAGGACTCCTATGGCAACCTGTGAAGCTCTGGTGAACTCCATGCCCAAGAGGGTTAAGGCAGTGCTGGAAAATAATGGTGGCCACACATAATATTGACACTTTGGGCCCAATTTGGACATTTTCACTAAGGGGTGTACTCACTTTTGTTGCCAGGGGTTTAGGCATTAATGGCATGACTAAAAGAAGATCAATGTTTTTGAATGATCTACAGAGCCCTAACCTGAATCCAACTAAAAATCTGTGGGGTGACCACAGATTTAGACAATAAATCTGTGATCACCCATATAAATAAAGACAATATGTTTAGAAGAATGGGATTAATTACGGGATTAATTAAGAGTCTTAAATCTGTCATTACAAACAAAGGCTTCTCCACTAAGTATTAAATAGATTTCAGTTAGCATGTTCAATTATTTTTTCCTGTGTCATTCCACTTTATTACACAACTTTATGTATGGGATTTAATGTTGTGAATTCTTTATATTTCCAGATTTCTTGAGTTAATACTGCTGTCTAGTGAAAATTTAATGTGCATAGCCTCACTGGAAATATATTTACTGAAAAAAAACAAAAAACAAGAGTCTGCTGACACGGAAAACCTCACTCCCGAGTTGCTGACACAGAAAACCAAGTTCTGCTCACGCCTGAGTCTGCTGGCACCACCAACTGCTCATGCTTGAGACTGAGAACACAGCCAACCAAGCTCTGTGTACACCTGAGTCTGGTGGCAAGGCCAAGCTACTTCAGCCTGCAGGGTCGATGGAGGACGCTCAGACTCTCTGCACGACTGAGGATACCGCTCAGCTTCTCTATACAGCTGAGGATGCCGCTCAGTCTCCCTGCTCCGCTGAGAACGTTGCTCTGCCTTCCTGCTCCGCTGTGGACGATGCTCTGTCTTCCTGCTCTGCTGAGGAATTGTTTTGCCTTCCTGCTCCGCTGAGGACGTCACTTTGCCTGCCTTCCTGCTCAGATGAGGACATTGCTCTGCCTTCCTGCTCCGATGAGGAAGTTGCTTTGCCTTCCTGCCCTGCTGAGGACGTCGCTCTGCCTTCCTGCTCTGATGAGGAAGTCGCTCTGCCTTCCAACTCTTATAAGGACTTCACTCTGCCTTCCTGTCCTGCTGAGGACGTCGCTCAGCCTTCCTGCTCAGCTGAGGACGCCACTCAGTCTCCCTGTTCAGCTGAAGACATTTTGCCCAGAAGGCCAGGACCGGCAGGGGAGGGGAGTGTGTTCTGGGGGTTCTGTCATGATTTCCTCTCAAGCTAGTTCCAGCTAGCATGCAGCATGCTTGGAAACCTGAAGCGTGAGCTTGATTTTGGCTTTTCAGAGACCTTGACTTTGTTTAGTTTCAGCACATGCATGTGTTATGGTTCATGTCCTGTCTAGACCCCTGTATTGTCATTGGTTGTTTCCCGTATGTGTCATCATTAGTCTCATCTGTTTTGTGATCACCCTTGATTACGTTCTCTTTTTTTTTTTTTTTTGTTCATTTAAACTTTTATTTTATTGTTTGTCTTACCATTTTGTTTCTCAATTCCTTTTTTTTGATCTTGTTCTCACTTTTTCCATGCCTAGCTTGTTTGCCTGAGTCATTGCCTGTTTTTGACCATGCTATTGTCTCCTGATTTGGAATTGTCTGCCCGCCTCTCTTTAATAAAAGCTCTTATCTGCACTTGCATCCATCCTAACCTCCATTACGTGAATTATGTGAAAGTGATAACTTCACTTGTGATTTCATTCTTTCTCTGTTCAAAACTCTTCTTAGTTGACATTTGTGTGTGTGTGTTAGATTCGTTTTTTGTATATTAGAATAAAGTCTTGTCTGATTTTAAAGGCAAGTGTCATGTGTCAATCTGTTACAAGTTAATGTATTAAACTGTTGATCTTATTACTGTGCTCTTAACCCTGCTAACAGGGAATGTTCTCAGAACTTTGGCTAATGTTCTGGCAAGGTTCTAACAAACTTATGAACAAATGTTCTTCCAGTAACGTTCCAGAACTTTCATTCAAAGTTATCTTGTTTTTAAAAATATTCTCAGAAAGTTAGCGCAAAAGTTCATTTATACATCCTTCGTGGAACAACTTTTTGGAATGAATTAGTTGGACTTTCATCGAACATTTTTAAAAATGCTACTATTTGATTGTTTGGTCATTACATTGATAAAAGAATTTACAACATGAAGTCACATGTATAAGGAACCAACAATAAATGTAAGTTATGAAATATAAAGGCAACCAGCTATAAAACATTCTATTGACTTCACTGAACCTAATTCATTACTATAAGCAATCAGAACTTCGAACTTCCCCTTCTGTAACAGCATTTCATATGAATTCATTTCTCTCCTTGTCCTTGTATTACTCACAACTCTGCGCATGCACTCCGTAAGGCACCATTTAAAAACCAATGGCAACCATAGTCTGCATATGACTGTTACGACAGGCTGATATCTTAAGTCAAACCTCAGCCATTCTGAAGTGAACTGATTACATATCTTGTTATCTTGGAAAAGTTTTCAAATTCATAAATAGTTTACTTTAGAGGCTTGCAGTCCCAGGGAATTCCTGCAGGAGCCAGTTAGATTTGCTTCAACATTGGATTCATTTAATGGTTCTCCTAAATTGTGAGCAGAAGCAGGTGGTCTTTACCACTTTATATTCTTTAAATGACTGCATGTAATAGCCTTCACTTTGGCATTTGGGTTTTGTTCTAGGTGGATCATTTAATCATTTGGATGATGATTATTCATCATTGGGATGTAAATGTGTGATGGCCCCTCATCACATAAATTCCATCTGATTAATTGAGTTAACATGCAGTTACACTTAGTGACAGCAGGAGGCAAATGTATTCCTTTTCTTTTCAGTGTTATTATAACCTGCACCCACACCCTGTTTTAGCTCAATGGTCACCAACCATATTCCTGGACATCTGCCTTTCTGAATTATGTGAAATCTATCTCTTTCATCCACATTAAACAACACTACATTTGTTTGTATAGATGCTATCCAGACACTCAAAGGTCTCGCTTCAGCCTGAAGCATCACAACACATTTTGGAAAACAACTGTGTTTGAAACTCCACATAAAACAGTTAATATATACAGAAAACACTTAATTTTGTGATGGTTTCTGTTTCTGTTGTGTTGTTTTCAACATGTCGTTAGATTTGACTTGTGTTGTGAAGTTGAATATTTGAGTTCTTGTTTTGTTTCCCATCTAACTTGGGGTTGTGTTTTTGGTTTAGAAAATGCAAGTTTTGCTCTCTTTGATTCCATGTGTTGAATTGTGTACTTCTCTGAGATTCTTAGTTTGTTTAGAGTACTCCTACAGTGAAATTTAAAAGTTATTTTTGTAATTCAAATGTATATTCTAATCAGGGTCCAATTTGCCAGGTGAATGGGGAATTAATCTATTTTTATGGTTTTAATTAATATAAACATGAATATACATTTTCTTCAATGTTAGCATAACCAAGGAAAAAAACCCATTCTTAAACCATTAAAAAAAATGGACATTTTGAATGTTCAGTGAACATTCAGAAATATCTTTCTTTTAACATTTGCAAAATGATTAAATTTAATGTTCCGTTAATATTTTCTCTAATGTTCATATAATCAATTAAAATTTTCATCATTATTTTTAACTGGACATTATTAACGTTCAGAAAACATTCAGAAATATTTTTTTCATAACATAATGGCTATGATATATTGCAAAATGTTCTAAGAACATATTTTTGCTAGCTGTTAATATAGTGTTTTCATTATATGTAGTATTATTGCTGGGGGCCATGGAGGATCTCATCAGAATTAATAAATACAATAATTTTAACTTATGGCTGGATGAACAGTTGATCAGCTATTTAAATTTTGCAACATTTCCCCCTCTGAGCCGATCTGCTAGTTTTCTCTACATGTTTTGGTTGAGAATGAAGGCAGTTTAATCTGAATTGTAAACCCTGACTAAGTCATGGGTGTGTATCTTTCTATTATTGCAGATAATAGATCAGAGAAAGAAAAGACAAGTCTGATGTATTAGTGTGTGATGCATGCAGTTTGTGCCAGAAGAGATAAAGATTATAAAGTTTGAGTAAAAAGTTCATCCATTCTTAAAAGGCCTCATGTTAAAGCTAGATTGACTGTAGTTCACAAATTGGTCAGTTCAAACAAAAGTTGCCATTTGGATGGCAACACATATAGAAATAAATATCAAGGAATTAAAAGCTGAAATTATGACCCATCATCTCATATTCGTCTTTTTATATCAAACCCAAAGATCTTTAGTGCATATCAAAATAAAAATAAAAAATTGGCCTTGCCGTTTCCATACTTTTGAAGGTGATTGTATTGAGATGTTACAACCAACCCCACCCATGGAAGCAGTTGGTCCTATGACATCATTTTAGATATCCTCTTATATTTACATAAAAATAGTATTGTGCATTAGGAATAATTAAGACAAATGCATCATGTTTCAAACTAAAGCTTTAGAATGATTTTTTACAAAGATGTTACACCCCCATCTGATAAATGTCTCAGGTAATTATGGAAAAAGACATTGTACTTACAATTCATTATATTAAGTAACTAACATACAGTGCCTTGCGAAAGTATTCGGCCCCCTTGAACTTTTCAACCTTTTGCCACATTTCAGGCTTCAAACATTAAGATATAAAATTAAAATTTTTTGTGAAGAATCACCAACAAGTGGGACACAATTGTGAAGTGGAAAGAAATCTATTGGATATTTTAAACTTTAGACGAGACTAAAGTTTGCCACAAGCCTTTTTATGGATATCTTTGAGAAATGTCTTTCTTCTTGCCACTCTTCCATAAAGGCCAGATTTGTGCAGTGTACGACTGATTGTTGTCCTATGGACAGACTCTCCCACCTCTGCTGTAGTTCTATGCAGTTCATCCAGAGTGATCATGGGCCTCTTGGCTGCATCTCTGATCAGTCTTCTCCTTGTCTGAGCTGAAAGTTTAGAGGGACAGCCAGGTCTTGGTAGATTTGCAGTGGTCTGATACTCCTTCCATTTCAAAATGATCACTTGCACGGTGCTCCTTGGGATGTTTAAAGCTTGGGAAATCTTTTTCTATCCAAATCCGCCTTTAAACTTCTCCACAACAGTATTACGGACCTGCCTGGTGTGTTCCTTGGTCTTCATGATGCTCTCTGCGCTTTCAACAGAACCCTGAGACTATCACAGAGCAGGTGCATTTATACAGAGACTTGATTACACACAGGTGGATTCTATTTATCACCATCAGTCATTTAGGACAACATTGGATCATTCAGAGATCCTCGCTGAACTTCTGGAGTGAGTTTGCTGCACTGAAAGTAAAGGGGCCGAATAATTTTGCACGCACCACTTTTCAGTTTTTTATTTGCTAAAAAAGTTTAAAACATCCAATAGATTTCGTTCCACTTCACAATTGTGTCCCACTTGTTGGTGATTCTTCACAAAAAATTGAAATTTTATATCTTTATGTTTGAAGCCTGAAATGTGGCAAAAGGTTGAAAAGTTCAAGGGGGCCGAATACTTTCGCAAGGCACTGTATATTGTATCTGTGTAGAAAGATGGATGGCTTACTGATAAATACTGGTAGATAGGCATAGTGTGTTGTTTGTTTGTAGATAAATAGATGGATAAATAGATAGATAGATAGACAGACAGACAGACAAAATAAATAGCCTGGACTTCAGTTTGAAAATATGCCAAAGTCGACCAGCACCACAACATCGTTGTGTTTACAATTGTAAACACAACAAAAATTTGTTTTTTCTTTTGGTCTTTGATTTATTTATTTTCATAAATTCAGAAATGTAACAAAATTAAGGCCACTGCATGATGAGTTTTGCCTGTCCAGCAGGACATCCTATTGACAATGTTAGTAAAAACATTTAATTTCATTGAGAAGAATGTTAGTATAAGTAATAATAATCATGACATCATAATTAATATACGGTAAAATATTAAGGAATACTAGTGAAAAGACATAGTATACTCACACAGAATATTCATTTAAGTCACTTTAACCCTAAATAGTATGTGTTACAGAATAAGCTATATTTTTACAGCAATTTTACCAATTTTAAAATCATGACATATGAGAAAATGAAATCAATTATCAGGTGATGTAAAAGGCCATCCGATAAACAGTAATCATCTTAACATTCCACATTTACAGTTACACATCACAGTTAGAATTTATAGTAAGACAAATAACCACAACTGCATTAAGGCGTAAAAAAAAGTATAAGAGGAGTAGTTGGCATCAATGAATTCACCAGGAGAAAACTGAAAAAAAAAGTCAGAGACCCCCCCCCCCATTTTGTTTTTACAAGGGTAGAAAAGTAAAACAAATGAAAAAAATAAAAAAGATGATCAAATAAACAAATTGCAGCCCATTTATTAGAACATACAGTAACTTCTTAAATTTTAGTGGTTTTATTTATGCAGTAAACAATCTTTTGTATCTGACAAAAACATTACATTACAATTAACATGTCGCATGAAAATACATCTATGATAAAACTGATTATCAGCAATCATAAAATGTTAATCATAACAATTACAATTTTTTTGTCCTATGTCATTATGTCTTATTTTTCTACGTCAGAAAATATTGGTTTGAAAATACTTGTAAACAAATTTCCACACAGAATCCGCAATACTGAAGTATTATGTAGTGTGCAGTTTTTAGTTGGGTGCAAGTGTGTGTTTGTGTGTGTGTGTAGTAGTAGTTTCCGCTTGTACGATGCTATACCAAGACAAAAATAATAATCACCTTTTTGCTCCCTGACTTTTGAATAAAATTTGGGACATTGGTCTGTCTTTTGTTACATTTTCAGTCTCTCCTCATCATCAAAAGACTTTTTCTAAAGTTAGCTCAACATCAGTGTCTGCCATTTCATACCAAAATGCAGCTAAGCTGATACCTAAAGAAGGCAGCTCACTAGCTAGACTTATAAACAGCAAAGTTTCTTATGAAATTTTCATATCACAAGGTCCTTCTAGCTGTCCTGGTACAGTAAATTTGACAGCAATCCAATGGTAGAGCTAGATGAAAATCATGGAGCGTATCGATTTTTTCTTAAAAGTTATATTGTGTTGAGCGTAAATGTTGAATGATGGTTATTTCCACATTGTTTTCAGTTGCTACCTTACAGTCACTACTTATATTACTTTGATGATGATGGATAATGCGTTAGCTAGCCAGGAAATGCAGTCAGTCATGAATCAAAGCTCTAAAATATTTTCCATGGTAGAATCGATATACCTGTGCAAATGATACGACTACAGTTTATTGTTTGACATATTCATTAACGCGGTACTTGTCACTTTGGATCAGCTAACGCACCTTTTTAATTTGCACTTTCGGCAACTTATTGTGGATGGGCACATACGTGTATGCAGACCCACTGCCTGTCTGTCCATATCTTCTGCACATGCTCTGGGTCCTAGGTTTCTACTGTGCAGACTCTGGCACCAATTTTTGCAAGAGGGTAACCCCTGTTCTGAACCAAAAATGGCTTCAAAATGCACAATGGAAGAAAATAGTGCCATGTTGTCCACTCATATATCGTCAATGGATATCTATCATCTATAAAGCTGGGACACACACTGGAATGATGCTGCCAGTCAAAATTAGATAGAGTGTCTTTTTCCAAATGATGAGAACTATCATTTAAAAACACATAAAATTAATGTACAATTTTTAGTTGGCTATTTATTTAGTTATTTTATTTATTTATTTTAAATAAATTAAATCATTATTTTTTAAAGGGCCAGCAGAGATATTCTGACCTGTGCACAGCATGGTCTGCATGGGCTTCATTGAGCAGCAGCTCAGAAAAACATATTTCTTTTGTTTGTACAGAAATATGGTAAATAATAATAATAATAATAATAATAATAATAATAATAATAATAATATTTTCATTTGTCACTCAGTAAGGCTGTGTATAAATTGGCCTAAAATGGCACAGTGTATGAGATTAATTTTCCGTCAAAAGAATTCCGGTCACAGATCAAAAAAATAATAAGCATTAATTGAACATTTAAAAACACATGTAAAAAATAGATATTTTTAATATATGCAAAATTATCAAAATAGCAAACATTGTGGACACAGATTGAAAATTTTGAAATGCGTTTTGAAATTTTTGATTTTGATGAGCAGAAAATGTCAGAGAGCACAAAAAAGAGTAATATAGCCAGGGAAAACATGATTTTGTGTGTGATTCAGAAAACTTTGAATTCATGTTTCAGTTTTGTGCAATATAATTGTAAATGTGTTTTTTAATTTTCTAATCTGATTCGTGCTTATTATTTTTCGGTCTGGGACCACTGTTTGTTTTTAATGGGGTTTTGTGAGGTTTATGAGTTGTAGTTAGGCTCGGAATTTTGCTGAAACCCAGCAGCAATCCCCTTGAGTTTTGTAAGAAGGATTTCTTTAGAACTCATCAACAGAGTAAACACCTTGCGCTCTCATAACATTTTTACGTTATTTCGGCCTGCAGTATCTATTCCTGACTTTTTTTCCTAACTTTTGCATTGGGTTGTGCATAATCCCAGTTTTAATGCACACCTCTGAACCCAACCCTTTATTATTATTATTATTATTATTATTATTATTTGCTATTATGTTACCGCATGCACTGACGCCGTTTTTGGGACAATTGGGATGTGTCCTCTTATAGAAATGGTCACTCTCAATTAATCACTTTTCTTTTTTACATGTGCTCTGTGGTTGCCAAACTGAAGTGAACTCATGTGCGGAAGCATCCTGTACATTCGCATCACTGCTTCACTCTTAATAATAACTTTCTGTGCTGTAATTCAGGGCAACTTGGACTGTGCTTTAATGGCCATGTACTGCTCTGTATTCTCCAGTCCGGCCATATTTATGCTCTAAAATAGGTCTACAAAAGGTTTTAAGTGGGAAGGTGCTTGTACGCATAAAATATTCCAATCCATTTTAATAATTTTTTGCAAAACTAAGGTCAACAACTTAAAAGCATGGAAATAATATCATATATACGGTACTTCCTGTACCTTTATCTTCATCCTCCTCTCTACACCTTGTCTAGTAGGGAACGCTGACAGTAGAGTACATGACGTGGAGTGCCATACTTGCGGAAAAACAACAAGGCTCCCAGAGTGCAAATTAAACACACCAGCAGCATAAGTGGCACCACTACTGCTGCCACACCACTTCCATCACCAGAAGTGTTGTCCACTCAATAACAATCACCTCTGTCTTCTCCAGTTCTTCCTCATCTTCATTATTCTCTTTGTCATGGTTACTGTCATCACTACCACCACCTGCTCGACCTCCGTCTGTCTTAGTTTCCTCATCTGGACAGTCGATCCAATCACTTAAGGCAAACTTGGGGTAACCAGGCTCGACTCTCAACAGCTGGTTGTTGAACTTCCAGTATTTATTCGCTTTGTAGAAATATGTGAAACCTGAAAGTCAGAGATGATGTCTTTAGTATTCTGTAAAGATGTTATTCAGTATATGCTTTCCATATACATTGTGTTGATGCTGCTTGAAATTGAATTGATATTATTATGGGGCTGTATTATTTATAACTAATTATACTATACTACACAAATCTAAGTGTTTGTTGGGTGACTCACCATTACATTTAATTACAAATATGTAATCAATAATAACTAGTTTATTAATTTATATATAAAAAATAATAACTAGTTAAATTAGCTACATAAGAGCAACAATCCCACTTTTAAAACAAACTGAGTTGCTTTTGCAAAACTGTGCACTTATTGAGGTGCTGAATTAAAAAACAATTCTTACTTTGGTCTCGGCTCATGAAAGCTGCTTTGATGTCATCAGGGACACCCTGCCACTTGCTACTGGGTTTAGGGTAGTCCATGTCCACTGATTGTAACTGTTCATTATATCGATAATATCTGAAGGAAAAATAATGACACTAACCTTTGTGATAATCAAGAAATGCTAATTTATCAAACCAATAAACAATCACCTACTTATTTCCTCTAAAGAAGTAGGTGTTTCCTGTAGGTGTATAAAAAAGGGCAGCATCAATTCTGTCATGAGGGAGGCCGCGGCCCATAGCTCTCAGTGTCTTTGGGTATCCTGGCTCCAAATTTGCTTCACTGAATACCCAATGTCGGTCACCTGTGAAACAAGATATTATGTACTTATTTTTTAAAAAATTAACTGAAATGTTTTAAGTCTGTTAGTCTTCTGCAACTAATTTTAAAGTTACAAAGTCAAACCAGCTCTTACCTTTGAAAAAGACAAATTTGCCATCCTCTCTTTCATAGGCAGCATCAATTGATGTAGGTAGACCTCTCCAGACATGTCCAATTGGCAGTGGATAATTTTCCATAACCCGGTGATTATGAACACGCCACAACCATTTATTCTACCACCCAAGATCAAACAGCTTTAGATATTAGCATTAAAACAGTTTCTTATTCATTGTGTATAAGCACACAGACTATTTTAAATACCTTGAAGATAAACATTTCTCCTCTCAGAATAGCAATGGTGTCGAAGTGACCTTCACAGATATCAGGGCCAAAGCGAGGTACTTCTGGCTTGCGTGGAGTGTCAGTGGGATGAGGGACATTGTAAGGGGTGTGGGGGCTAACAGAAGGTCGTGGATTGCCACTAGGGTTGGGTCCTACAGGGTAGAGAGGCAGTAAAATTGATAATATATTCCCTGAGTTGTCTTTTGTTGCCCGTGTCTTGACAAAGCAAAT
Organism: Ameiurus melas; assembly: GCA_012411365.1. Lineage (NCBI taxonomy): Eukaryota > Metazoa > Chordata > Actinopteri > Siluriformes > Ictaluridae > Ameiurus > Ameiurus melas. The sequence continues at coordinate 37,596,481 of CM022756.1, read as the reverse complement.
TCAACTGTTTCAATAACTTCACTTCCACTTTATTCATCATTTTATGGCAAGATATACATACATACATACATACATACAAGGCAATAACTTACCATAAAGCTGGTGAATGCCACGACGATCATCCTCTGGAAGCTCAAAGTTTTCTGTGTCCATCCATTGGTAGAAAGGTGCCATAATTGCAGAGGGGTCATTTGAGTGCTCCATACCCAGTGCATGACCCAGCTCATGTACAGCCACAAGGAAAACATCATTACCTAGAGAAGAGGAAATTCACTAGGCTGGAGATACAAGTTTTTCTTATATTGTACTGATAGCAATATCGAAGCTTGAGTATAGTCGATACTGATCTATCAGCCAATATTGTTTTCTTTACAAAGTACTAAGAAGTACTAAAAAAGTACTTTAAAATGCTTTTTAAATGAAGCACTTCACAGTTAAACTTTTTTTTTTACACAAAAATAACTTGCACTATAAATATAATAAATAGAATAAAATCAATCATAGTAAAAGGAAACAGTCAACTTTCTTTATATGTAAATATTTCCAGTTCCAAAAGTAAATGTATTATCCAAATCCAGTTCCAGACTTTGCCATTTGTAACAGGATCTGATATCCAATATGTTTTCTCTTATTTTCAGGTCACAATTTTTTCTGGCATGGGCTCGATACCAATATTGCATATCGGACTGGTGTCACCACAACACAAGGCAGTATAAAGTCCTACATATGACAAGATACAACATAATAGACAAAATACAGTTTGGACCGTCATAGATGGTAATTGTGATATTTTCAAGTAAACAAACAATTAAAAGCATTTTGAATTCAGAATGACAACTGATTTAAGACAGTGATTGCCAAAATGACAAAGTTTGGTGGATGGGGAATAATGGTCTGAAGCTATTTATCTGGGATTGGGCTAAGTGCCCTGGCGTTGGGGGGATACCCCAGTGTCAACAAGCTCCTGGCCCCCCTAAATTTGGAATCGTACTGCACCAGAAATTTTCAGAAACTTGATGCAATGCATTTGTTTGTTATGTGTCAAAACTTTTAGTTTTTTTGTTGTTGAAAAAATTACTGAATGACCAACGCAGAGAAGCAATAACTTGTCATGAGACCTGCACGCTTGAGATAGTTCTTCATATCTAAGACTGGAAATTGGGTGGATGCAGTCTGGGGAGTGAATTTCAAGGGGGGGTGGCATTACAGAACAAACTGGCTACATTTTTTTTTTTTTAAAGAGGATTTCTATCGTTTCCACTCGAAAGCCTATGAACATAACTTTTGCATAGAAATGCGAGTTCTGCACATAAGCGTAGGGGGTATATACACCGTTTGTTTGCGCAATGTTTACTTCCATCGCTGGCCATAATTCCTACAGGCTGCAGCCAATGAGAATGCTTCTCTATCATTGCGTGCCCTCACAGGACTGATCAGACCACCTCAGGTATGTTAACGGAGACAAATATCTTAACAGAAGCAGTTACTTTAACAGATGTGATAGTAGAAACTTGATATGGATAAAGCTGTGTATATGTAGCTGAAATAATCCAGGTTTAATCTATTTTAAATGCCCTCATCTTAATTTATTTTCACTATCATAGCTTGCTAAGTATTATATCCATAATTTTGTTAGCCTAGATGTTTATTAATTCTCTCCAAGATATCTTTTGAATGAACTGTGTTTGTTTTGAGCCTCACATAATTCTGTTTGTTTCTGATTGTTTTTTCACTTAATTTTAATATTGTAATTTCACATTGAGGGTGAATAATTGGTGATTAATTTTTTCACATAACAAAAACCTGCCATTTTAACAGGGGTGTGTAGACTTTTTATATTCACTGTATACTTTTTGAGAATAAAGACACACACATGAAAGGTCAACGAACAACATTCATATGATCTGATGAGCCAATTCCAAAAGGTTTAATAATTCCATAATTCGGGAAAAAAAAGTATATTTGTTGAAAATATTTTCCTTAGAATTTTCCCTATTTCCCCCTAAAATGTTTCTGATTGTTTTTCACTCAATTTTTATAAGTTGTAATTGAGGGTGTAAAAAGTTCTGACATGATTTATCTTGGTTTCATTTTATTTTTTACTTCACAAAAACCTGACTGTCATGTAATATCAGAAAAGGAACTCTGGACTACAGTTCCCGGCAAACACTGCACCTCACTGCATCACGGTCACATGACCACCTGCACCTGAATCAAGTTAATGTTAATGAGAACTTGTGTATATTAGCCAAAGTTTACACTACACTCCTTGTCTTGTGTTTGTCTCACTTTACCAATTTCTCTGTTGCTGTGCTTATGGTCTTTGTTTTATGTTTATTTCTAGCCTTAGTATTTTTTGCCACTAATTCCTGCTGTGTATTTGGTGGTGTTTATATTAAAGCTATCTGCGCTTGCACCCGTCTCCATCTCTCCTGATGTGACACTGACATTTTAACAGGGGTGTGTAGACTTTTTACTGCTTGTAGGAGACATGAAAGAAATGTAATGTTATATATTATAAAGGTATTTGTATGATTATATTTACATTATACTACTCTCTGTCCATCTGAAAGTTTCTTTTAGTTCCTTTTATTTTATTATTTTTATTTTTTAATTATTTTATTAGCTTACTTCTAGAGATCACCGAAGCCCTACCTTGGCCCCCTAGCTACTATGGTTTACAACCCCCACTTGCTAGGCCTCTTAGTTCCAGTGACATGTTAATGCTACTGTATACAAAGGCATTTTATACAATTGTAAGCTTCCAACTTTGTCACAGTAAGGAGAAGACCCTTTCCTGTTCCAGCATGACTGTGCCCCTGTGCACAATTCAAGGTCCTTACAGAGGTTTAAAAAAAACAAAAAAAAAACACTTTTTTAATGAGTTTGGTTTGGAGGAACTCCAGTGGCATGCATAGAGCCCTAACTTCAACCCCCCTAAACACTTCAGGGATAAATTGGAATGTCAATTCTCATCCTGTACACAAATGCTCTTTTGACTGAATGGGTACAAATTCCCACATACACACTCCACAATCTTGTAGAAAGCCTTTCCAGATGTGGAGACTGTTCCAGTATCTCACAAAAGTGAGTACAAACTTAACATTTTTGTAAATATTTGATAATATCTTTTCATGTGACAACACTGAAGAAATGACACTTTGCTACAATGTAAAGTAGTGAGTGTACAACTTGTGTAACAGTGTAAATTTGCTGTCCACTCAAAATAACTCAACACACAGCCATTAACGTCTAAACGACTGGCAACAAAAGTGAGTACACCCCTAAGTGAAAATGTCCAAATTGGCCCCAATTAGCCATTTTTCCTCCCCGGTGTCATGTGACTTGTTAGTGTTACATGGTCTCAGGTGTGAATGGGGAGCAGGTGTGTTAAAATTGGTGTCATCGCTCTCACACTCCCTCATACTGGTCATTGGAAGTTCAACATGGCACTTCATGGCAAATAACTCTCTGAGGATCTGAAAAAAAGAATTGTTGCACTACATAAAGATGGCCTAGGCTATAAGAAGATTGTCAAGACCCTGACACTGAGCTGCAGCACGGTGGCCGAGACCATACAGCGGTTTAACAGGACAGGTTCAACTCAGTCGCCATATTCGACCAAAGAAGTTGAGTGCATGTGCTCAGCGTCATATCCAGAGGTTGTCTTTGGGAAATAGACGTACGAGTGCTGCCTGCATTGCTGCAGAGGTTGAAGCGGTGGGTGGTCAACCTGTCAGTGCTCAGTGGATGAGGACTCCAGTGGCAACCTCTGAAGCTCTGGTGAACTCCATGCCCCAGAGGGTTAAGGCAGTGCTGGAAAATCATGGTGGCCACACAAAATATTGACACTGTGCGCCCAATATGGAGATTTTCAATTAGGGGTGTACTCATTTTGTTGCTAGTGGTTTAGACATTAATGGCCGTGTGTTGAGTTATTTTGAGGGGACAGCAAATTTACACTGTTACACAAGCTTTACACTCACTACTTTACATTGTAGCAAAGTGCCATTTCATCAGTGTTGTCACATGAAAAGATATAATCAAATATTTTCAAAAATGTGAGGGGTGTACTCACTTTTGTGAGATACTGTATAGCCTCGAACGGGGGACCAACTCAGTACTAATGCAGATGGTTTTTGAATGGGATGTCCAACAAGCTGATATACAGCCATGGGAAAAAGAAAGTACAGTCTTTAATTCTACATTTTTAAATATCAGTGCCTAAATAACATTTGTGCTGTCCTCACCAACTTCTATAAAGAAACAAATAATGAAACAAACATTTAAAAACCAGGTGGAAAAAAATAAGTACAAAGTATAATTCAGTAACATGCAGAACGTCGGGGTTACGCATGTAACCCTGTTCCCTGAGAAGGGAACGAGACGTTGCATTTAGCAGTATGGGAACGCCTTGCGCGTGACCGGTATCTGAAGCTTGTGTAAAATCATGCCTCTACTTATAGGCCTGCCATGATCAGGTGACGTGGCAACAGCACGCGCGGTTTATGATATATATATGGCACCTGTGAACCACGCCGCCAGCCTCTATTATCTGAAGCGAAGACGCAATCGCAGGCCAGCCCGTTATGACAGCGGATGTAACGCCTCGTTCCCTTCTTAGGGAATAGGGTTACGCGTAACCCCGCCTTTCCCTTTCAAAGGGAACTTCGACGTTGCATTTAGCAGTATGGGAACGGAATTACCGCACATTACCGACGGTACGGCCTGTTCAAAATACCCAAACCCAAGGGTCAGTGCAGGGCACTCGAACCTGGGGAAGGATGAATATCCAGGCTGTCATAACAAAATGACTGTGTAAGGCATAGACCACCCTGCAGCCCACACCATCCTGCAAGGAAACCCCCCTTTGGACAAAGCCTTTGACAATCCCAGTAGAGATGCACTGCTTTGACACAGCATCACTTTTCCTGTCGCTGCAAAGCAGACTAGTTACTCTGACTTACGCCACTGGACGGAGCGGTGGCGTGGGTTTACAGAGAGCGCTTACTGGACACAGCAGGTGCATCCTCTCCTGTTCTGGTCAGAGGACAGAGGAGGGGAGAAAGCCTGCAACCCCACAGGGTGGGCAGCCAATGTAGGGCACTTTAGGAATATAATCCGGCCTAGGATACAGGAAGGACTTGGCTTATCTAGGGGTAAAGTCAAGGCAGGAGGGGCAACAGGGAGAGCTTGTAGACCTCCCACTCGCTTGAGAGATGTCAGGGCCTGTAAAAGAGCTACCTTTAGAGTCAGAAGCTTCTCAGAGGCTGACTCTAATGGGTTATTCTTTCTGACAGACCTTCCAAGACCACAGCAAGGTCCCAGGAAGGTATGCATGGCCTGCAGATGGGCCTCAGCCGCGCTGACACCACACATGAGCCTCGAACTTAGCGGATGTTGCCCCACAGAGGCTCCATCGACAGGGGCAGGGCTGGCCGAAACGGGCGGCCATGTAACCCCGATAGTAGAAGGAGCCAACCTGCTGAGAAACGTTCTTGTCAGAACTCCAGGACTGTAGCGATTGCGCAGTTCACTGGGTATAGCTGACGTTCCTCACACCACCAGACGAAAAGGTGCCACTTGAGCGCAACAATTTACTTTTTGTAGATGGGATCCACTCTAGGGGCTCGAAGAGGCAGCCGACTGACGCGCTTTCGTCAGGACCACAGAATGTCCCAGGAAGGTATGCCCAGCCTGCAGATAGGCCTCAGCCATCTGACACCACGCATGAACCTTGCAGTTGGAAGATGCTCCCACACAGAGGCTCCCACAACAGGGCGTGGCTACGAAATGGCGGCCACATAACCCTGATTGTAGAAGGAGCCCACCCCTCTGAGAAATGTTATTGTAGAAACATGGTCACTACCACCTCAGTGCGTACGACCAGAATCTATTAGCTGGCGCCCTCACGGGCCAGACCCACAGCTTCCTTAGTTCTTGCCAAGGATGATAAATCAACCCTGCGGCTTTTGGAGGCGGTATCGGCGGAGGACTCAAATGGGCGGCCTGACAGACCTTCCAGGACCACAGGAGGTCCCAGGAAGGTGCGTGTGGCCTGCAGATGGGCCGCAGCTGTCTCACACCACGTACGAACCTTAAAGTTAGAAGATGTTGCCCCAAGGAGGCTCCATCAACAGGGGCATGGCTTGCCGAAGCAGCGGCCCAGTAACCCTGATGTAGAAGGAGCCCAGCCCGCTGAGAAACGTTCTGTAAGAACTCCAGGACTGTAGCAATTGCGCAGTTCACTGGGTCTAGGTGACGTCCCTCATGCCACAAGACAAAAGCTGACACCTCAGTGCATTTGATTTCCTTCTGGATGGGATCCACCCAGGGGCTCGAATGGGGAAGCCGACAGACCTTCCAGGACCATAGAAGGTCCCAGGAAGGTATGCATGGCCTGCAGATGGGCCACAGCCGTCTGACGCCACGCATGAACCTCAAAGGTAGAGGATGTTGCCCCACAGAGGCTCCATCAACAGGGTCATGGCTGGGGGAACGCGCGCCAAGTACCCTGATAGAAGACGGAGCCCAGCCCCGCGGAGAAACGTTCTGTAAGAACTCCAGGACTGTAGCAATTGCGCAGTTCACTGGGTCTAGGTGATGTCCCTCATGCCACAAGACAAAAAGCTGACACTTGAGTGCATACGCTTTCCTTGTGGATGGTGCTCTAGCTTTTAACATGGTTTCAACAATCTCAGTTGTGAGACCCGAATCTATGAGCTGGTGCCCCTCAGGGACCAGAACCACATTGCCGAGTTCTGGCCGGAGGGATAAATCAGCCCTCCGGCCTGAGACAGTAGATCCGCTCTAGGGGCTCGAATGGGGCAGCCGACAGACCTTCCAGGGCCATAGAAGGTCCCAGGAAGTTATGCGCGGCCTGCAGATGGGCCTCAGCCATCTAGACAACGGAAACCTCGGGTTAGAGGACGTTGCCCCACAGAGGCTCCCTCAACAGGGCGTGGCTGACGAAATGGCGCCCACATAACCCTGATTGTAGGAAGAGCTCACCCCGCTGAGAAATGTTATTGCAGGAGCCCCAGGACTGTAGCTATTGCGCAGTTACTGGGTCCACAGTGAATGCCTGCAAACGGGAATCTCCCAAGGAGTGCCATCTCGCAGAGATACTATCAATCAGAACCATGTTCGAGCTGCCAAAAAGGTGCTATTAGCAGGCTATCTTGGCGAACTCTCGCTAGAGCTAGTGGGAGCAGTGATGGGGGGGCGGCATACAGATGTGACCTCAGCCACATTGTGGATTCCGCCCTAGGCTCCCAAGATACAGCTTTATCTAGCTCAGTGTTGATAGGATTGACACTACGCCTGTTGGGGATAGAAACGCCCTCATCGTAGTAGAATCCTATAACCCCTAGAAAAGTTGTCCACTGCACCGGAGAAAACCAACTTTTCTGAGATTCAACCTGAGCCCCCAGTTCTTCACCTGGGCGAGAACAACATCTCAATGTTGAACCGCCAGCTCCCTGGATCGTGCTAGAATTAACCAGTCGTCCAGGTAGCTTGGTACACAGATGCCCTGGAGTCCCAATGGAGCCAGAGTGACATCCATGCACTTTGCGAAGGTGCGAGGGGATAAAGCTAGCAATAATCCTATGCGGAAACATGCACCTTTTAGACCTATCGCCACAAACCAGTTCTCGAACTGGATCTGTGGCACGATACGTTTGAACATCAGCCTCTGAACCTGTATATCCGAAGAGTACGGTTCAGATGATGCAGATCTAAAATTGGCCGCATATTCCCACTTTTTTGCGGAACAGGAAATAAAGGCTGTAAACCTCCCTCCCTGAGGGAACGGGGTACAGGTTTCAGGACCCCCTTGTCCAAAAGGGAGCTTACTTCCTGCGCTAACGTCGGGCTCTGGTCTGTGCTGACTTCTGTGGTGAGCACACCTGTGAACGGGGCGGTCGAGCTATAACTGGACCCGTTAACCCTTTCTATGGTAGACAGAACCCAGGGAGACACATTTGGCTGTAGCTTGCACGCTGCCCGATGGTCTTCTAGTGACGTTAGCTATTCCACATTCTATTGGAGAGAAGCATCAGATTTCCGTTGCCCTGTGACAGCTTGCTGACCAGGGAACACGAAAACTTGGGGGCCAGTTTGGCTAGGGGAGGCCCTACAGTAGCACTGGGGGCTACCTGCCCTAACAACCTCATGTCCCCGGATACATCCCTCCACAGCCCCTCAGGACCGCTCGTCTTTGCCTGCTTGGCCTTTATGACCATCCTCAGATCAGGCCCAAAAGCAGACCGCGACTGTGGCCGCCCGGTTCCCCTGGCTGTCTGCGGGGGTTGGCGGGCTGCCATACTCGCCTTCTGGGTTTCCCCCATACTAGTGCTGGCCCAGGCTCCACTCGTGGACACCCGGATGAGCTTGAGACAACTTTTTTGCCATAAGTCGAGCTCACTCAGCAGGTCTGCTTGGTAGGCAACACTGTCATTGTCTGCAGTGACCCACAAGCAAGACTACTACTGCTTAGGCTTGCCCACCTTGGAAGCAAGCCGGCCCCTGTAATTACCTGCCATCGGTGGAGAGAGGTAGCTAGCAAGCGCCTACTCCACCTCGGGCATAGCTAAGTAGCCACGCCATTCATTTCCACAATGGCCAAATAATCCAACATCGTGGAGTTATGACTATGGCTTAAGCATGGTTTTCTCAGAAGTGAGATTTTGTCATAACTTCTGGAAGACAGGGGAGTTTCTGCAGTGCGAAGTATTTACTTTCACAGGGTAATCACTTCAAGCAGCTCTTTATACGCTGCTCTCAGTTTTCAACACATCCTTCTAACTCCTCGGAGTCAGAGAGGGGGCGTTATTACCCCTTTGGCTTTCCATAGCAGGAGGAGGAGTCGTGATGCGAACTCCAAAATCCAGCGGAGAGCTGAACCCGGAAGACAGAGAAAGAGATAGAGCAGCGCTCGTCTCCGGCTCCTCTTCCGGATTTAAAAAATCCCCCGAACCTGAGACGGTTGGCTGGAAAAGTGTGCACCAAGCACCAAGAAAATGTGCACTTTTCCCCCGTGATGAAACGGGAGCACGTTACACACGTCTTTAACTCTTTCTCGCTCATTACTTACCTCTCCTTTTCTTTAAAAAGGGATAGAAAAGTTAAGAGATTTTGAGAAAATATCGAGTAGAAATTAAGCGTTTTTGTCACACAAACAACAGACATGCAGTCTCGCTGAAGATAATAAGGCTGGCGGCGTGGTTCACAGGTGCCATATATATATCATGCGACGCGCTTAATTGCCACGTCACCTGATCATGGCAGGCCTATAAGTAGAGGCACGATTTGACACAAGCTTCAGATACCGGTCACGCGCAAGGCGTTCCCCCATACTGCTAAATGCAACGTCGAAGTTCCCTTTGAAAGGGAACAACCTTTAGCAATAATAACTTTACATAACTGTTTTCTTTAAGGGTTTATCAGTCTTTCACATTGTTTTAAAAAAATAGACACTTTTCTTTACAACAAACAATGCCCTCAAACATCAATGAACATCACTGATGTCTGAAGGCATTCTTTTATGCATAGCTCTCTTAAGAAACCCATGATAGAACCTCAAATGTAACTAATTTCTTCATCAAAATCAACTACTTGTATACTAGATCTCTTGCTCACATGTTTCTTCAAAGAGATTATTCCATCCAAATGCCACCTCTAGGTAAAATGATTAATAAACATGTTCTCCACCGTTGCAGAAATGCAAGCCTGATGAGACACACAAGCTTAATAAAGTTGAGGAATGTGTACGTGACAGACACTGGATGTTTATTAACTTCCTTTTGCATAATTCTGAAAAGGCAGAAGTATTTGTACTAGGACCAGAAGTAAGTTTCCTGAGTAACTCTGGATGGACTTTCTGTTCCATCATGTCCAGCAGTAAAAGACCTTGGTGTGATTATTGACTCCAGCTTATGTAGATATTACTAGGATAGCCTTATTTCATCTCAGAAATATTGCTAAGATAATAAATATAATGTCAATACACAATGCAGTAAAATCTGTTCAAACATTTGTTACCGCTAGTTTGATTACTGTAATGTCTTACTGTCTGGATGTTCCAGTAGGAGTATAAACAAGCTCCAGTTAGTCCAGAATGCAGCTGCAAAAGTCCTTACTAGAACCAGAAAATATGACCACATCACCCCGATGTCCCAGATGTCCCTTATCCACACTTCATTGGCACCAAATCAAATTTTGCATTTATTATAAACTATAATTGACCTATAATTCTTATTATATTTATTATTATTATTGACCTATAAAGCACTGAATAGTCTTGTTCTACTGTACCTGAGTGAACTTTTGGTCTTTTATGATCTGCCAGGTATATTTAGATCAAAAGGTGCAGGCTATTTATTGGTACCTCAAATAATGAAGGCTACAGCAATGGTAGAGCTTACTCTTACAAAGCTCGGCAGTTATGGAACAGCCTTCCAATTAGTGTTTGGGACTCAGACACAGTCTCAGTCTTTAAAACTAGGCTGAAAACATATTTGTTAAGTAAAGCCTTTTGTGAATAGTTTTTCTTAGGTAAAGTAGCAGATCTGGAAGATTCACAGGTATAGATTGTTGTGGTGAACTGGGACTGTGGCTATGACTAAGGCTGTAATGAGACCCACTGGCACAATTAAAGCATGTTCAGTACAAATGATTCCATATAGGTATCGGTCAATTGCAGGGTTGTCAGCCGGGTACCATCATTCAACAACATCTCACTACTTTTACCCCAGAAGATCTCCTGGTGGTGGAGCGGTGGCATTAACGTCTCCCTGCCACCCACTGCAACTAGATCTTGGGTTAACTGTTATTACCCCAAGAGGTCTCCTGTCACCTCACCCAGAGCCAAAAGATGCTTTTCTCTGCCTCTTCAGCCAGGTTTTTCAGGGCCTTCTGCTGGTTTGCACCAATTACTCCCATATCCCTCATGAGGCAAACAGTTGATGGTCCAACAACGCCACAGCATCTTACTTCTACTGGTAGATGATGGATCTCCAACAAGCCTGTAAAGCAAGAGTACTTCAGCCTCTTCCTCTCAAAGACAGCTTCTATTCCTTGCTCCCAAGGGAAAGTTAGCTCGATGAAGAGCATGGTCTTCATGCCACTGGACCACAACTCTATATCAGAACAGAAACTTGTGTTGGTGATCTCCCCAGAGAACTGGAGTTTCCTGCCACGATCGACTCTCATTTTTCAGTCCTGCGTGAAAGGAACTTTCCTTGATGGAACTCTTGGCATGGCATTTGTGTTGCCCCCTCCTTCTCTGATACATTGGATGTGCTGACACTGTGGTGGAGGATGACCTCTGCTGAAGACCTGTCTATGCTCCTATCGTGTCACCACCTATAGTGCCCTTGGGAGAGTGCAACCTTGCAGCTTCATAAGATGTGCTGGAGACATGCATTTGGACTGCTACAGAGGGGGCAGCATTATTCCCAGCCAAACCACTGCTCCAGTTTCAATAGGCAGGGAAGTATGTTGTATGTTGCCCTGATAAGAAAACTAAGAGTTGCCTGTGGGATTTTTCACAGGTCTGCCATGTTGATGTTTCTGCCAACAACACCTTCCCACAATGTCCAGCCCCCCTGTTGTCCCTGTGCTATAACTTTGATCTTATAGCACTCATTCTCCATCATTGTCACCTCAGACAATATCAGTTATTTCCTCTCTTTCCTGCTGGCCTTGGACCAGACCCACTGAGCTTCTCCCCACCCAAGACCTATCCTTTCTGCCTGGACTCTACCGATGATACCTTTGTGTTGCAGCCTGCTATTTGCCAGATTGACTTCAGAGTGGGCTTTCCACTTGTGCCCCGTCTGGACCTGAACATTTGTACTCCTTACTGCCTGGTTGTTAGACTTTCTCAGCTCCAACACTAGCCTGGTTGTCTCCTACTAGCCCATGCTGATGGATTGCAGCAGCAGCTGTAAGATGTTCTTGTCAAAAAGACTAGTTTCAGATAGGCATCATGGCAAGCCCAGCCACTTTCACATGAAAGAGTTGGCTTTCCCATCCATCTTGTTTACTGTGGATAAGGGGATTTCACATGGCCACATTATTCTCTGATACAGTGTGATGTGGAAGCACCACACTTTCTACTTTCTTGGAAGCTGGCTTTGGTCAATTCTTCCAGACAATCAGAGAGGCATTTCAGTATGATCTTCCCCATGTGCTTATTAGAGAGCTCAGCTATGTGTTGTCTCCCGAGGCTTTTGATGGACTTTCAGCCAGCTGTGGGATTTTCTTACCGCACATGACAAAGATGGTGTTGTCGTTCCTATCGACCTTTCCTGAGTGAGAGACTTTGGGACTTAGCAGACTATTTTCATCCTTGCCCAGGACATCAGTTCATCCATCATTTTTAGCAGCCTGGCTGTAAATGGTGTACAGGTGGATGCTACATACTGGTAGTGGTTGTGGAGATCACCCCCCCTCTCCCCCATATAATGTGAAGCACTTTGTGTGCCTAGAAAAGCGCTATATAAACCTAAGAAAATATTCTTCTTCTTATTATTATTATTTTATTTATTTATTTTATTATTATCCCTTGGAAATTCCTACCTACAACTGCTGCCATCTGGTAGTGAAGTCCTGGAGGGCAAAGCCCATCTGCAGGTCCCTGAAGTAATTGGAGACCAGACTCCTGATGTTGTCAGGCATGTGGAAGAACTCAGTAGTGTAGTTGATGAACTGATGTTGCACTGATCCATACAAATTGCAAGGTCATGCCAAACAATGTGCAGATCTTTCTTTTCGCGCTTGGCTAGTTGGATCTGCTCCCAAATCACAAATGAGTGTTCCAAAAACCCTGGGCTGCCTGGGACCACGCCTTCTGGCAGCTGGTGTCAACATAACCATTCCCTGTGAGGTAGCTATTTATTCTCCATGCCAAAACAGAGAAGATCTTGCATTCAGCAGTGAGCAAGGTGATGCTCCTAAATTGGCTGATCAGTCTAGAGTCCTTATATAGCAGTTCCTATATAGCTTGTAGGGTATCCCATTGTGGCCTGGAGCTGCTGATGATCTGGCCTTTCCTACGACCGCACACACTTCTCTGTGCTTGGGGGCAAGATGTTAAACTTCTGATGTATTCTTCCATCTCCTTTCTAGTTAGTTCTAGCTTCCCACTCTTTGCTTCCTCCATCAACTGCCTGGCATGCTTGAAGGAATTCTTGTAGAAGTCAGCTTGTTCCTTCTCCTTACTATTCCTGCAATTTTGGATGTGCTCAGCCCTCCGCAGGCTGGAAAGCCTCTGCTTGATGTCCTTCCACAGCGCTTTGAGACCTTCTTTCTCGCCCAGAGTTGCCTTCCTCCAGAACCTACAGAGTTGCTGTTACTGAAGCACCAGTTGCTCAATCGCTTTCTCTCGCCTCCCTTTTTGTCTTGGAGCCGAAGTTTTCTTTGTGGTAATTATGCCGAACATGACTTTACAGTCCTGTTAAAAAATTTCTTCAAACAGGTTGAGACAAGCCTCCACACTCCCTCGCAGCCTCACACTCCCTCCCTCCACACTCCCTTGCATTTCCTAGCTGGTGCCTGCTGTTCTGTTCTTTGTGCTCAAAAGACAGGTTGTACTCCACAACAGGGTCTTTCTCCTCCCCTACCTGCCTTCCCTCAGCAACTATGGGTCTGTTGGCGCTGTGGTTTTTGACCTGGCTTTCTGATCTAGTCTGATCTGATGTTGCAGTGCAAGGTTTCTGTTGGCTTTTCCCTCCGCACTTTACTCTTCCATGGTGGATTCACAGTCCTCTAAATGTGGTCATTTTTTTCCATCCGCAACCACATATCCTCAGGCTCCTCTCATTATCAGTATTCGTTCCTGTTGTTTCCATATGATCCGTCCAATCATATGCCATGATTGGACTTTCCCACTGCCATCCAGTCTTTCCTGGCTATCCTCCAGTCTTCCCTGGACTCCAACTGCCCTATTCACAGTAGTCATTGGGTTTTCAGGACTGAAAACAGTTATGCTATGATGGCTTAGGACTACAACTAGTATTATAGCTTTTGGACTGCAATTACCACTAACAGTTTTGCATCAGCGTCCATCAGTGAACAGAGGATAAGTTCAACAAAATAGACTTCATGCGAAAACTATAATTAACTTCCTGGTTACACAAATGCGCTATTTGACCATATAGTTATAGAAGGGACATAGAGATATATATATCATAAAACTGTTCTGTCCTTATTTTAGGACACTTATTCACAATAACTTCATATTGAACATCCTTTATACACACTTAGAACTGTTTGTGTCTTTACTCTTCTACACCTGCATACTGCAGTGATTTATAATCCTACTTACTGTTTTCACACAGAAGAATATTCAATTCAATTTCATTTGTATAGCGCTTTTTACAATAGACATTGTCTCAAAGCAGCTTTAAAGAAATATCAACATGGTATACAGATATTAAAGGTGCAAATTTATCCCAACTGAGCAAGCCACTGAGTGGCGACGGTGGCAAGGAAAAACTCCCTAAGATGTTTTAAGAGGAAGAAACCTTGAGAGGAACCAGACTCAAAAGGGATAAAAGTATTTTATAGTTAATGCGAGATTTCACTGGGAGCCAATGCAGTGTTGATAAGATTGGGGTGATATGGTCATATTTTCTAGTTCTAGTTAGGACTCTAGCAGCTGCATTCTGGACTAACTGGAGTTTGTTTATGTTCCTTCTGGAACATCCAGACAGTAAGGCATTACAGTAATCTAATCTAGAGGTGACGAATGCATGAACCAGTATTTCTGCATCATGTCGTGACAATATATTTATTATCTTAGAAATATTTCTGAGATGAAAGAAGGCTATCCTAGCAATATTATCTACATGAGCATCAAATGATAGGCTGGAGTCAATAATCACTCCAAGGTCTTTAACTGCTGTACATGATGAAACAGAAAGACCATCCAGAGTGACCATGTGATCAGAATGATTACTTCTAGCTACACGTGATCCTAATAAAAGTATTTCTGTTTTATCAGAGTTAAGTAAAAGGAAGTTAGTTAACACCCAACGTCTAATGTCCTTTACACAATCCTCAACTTTACTAAGCTTCTGTCTGTCCTCTGGCTTCGCTGAAACATACAGCTGTGTATCATCAGCATAACAGTGGAAGCTAATTCCATGTTTACGAATAATTTGTCCTAGAGGCATATATAAAGTAAAAAGCAGTGGGCCTAAAACAGAACCCTGTGGAACTCCAAAGGTAACCTCAGTATGCGTGGAGAAGTCTCCATTTACATCTACCAACTGATAACGATCAGTCAGATAAGACCTGAGCCAGGAGAGGACTGTTCCCTTAATGCCTACAACATTTTCTAATCGATCAAGGAGAATAGTGTGATCTATAGTATCAAAAGCTGCACTAAGGTCGAGTAACACAAGCAGCGAGACATAACCCTGATCAGAGGCCTGAAGTAGGTCATTTACTACTTTAACTAGTGCTGTCTCTGTGCTATGATGAAGTCTAAATCCTGACTGACACATTTCATGAATGTTATTCCTATGTAAGTACGAGCATAACTGCTTTGCTACAACCTTTTCTAAGATCTTAGACATGAAGGGGAGATTTGATATAGGTCGCCTGATCGAGTTCTATCGGATCTGACGGTGATCTAAATCTAATTGATGTTTCTGCGAGGTTATTTATGAAGCTCGGTGCAGTAGCTGATGTGAAAGTACGTTTTACGCAGAAGCGAGGCAAGGTGGAAATATTATGATCAATATGTATTATGAACAAGATAAGATAATGGTCTGAGACAACTTCAGACTGCGGAAAAATTACAAGATTTTCTATACTTAATCCGTATGTTAGTATCAGGTCAAGAGTCTGACCATTATGAGTAGGCCCGATTACGTTCTGATTAATCCCTACTGAATCTAAGATGGACACAACCGCTATTCTTAGAGGGTCTTCCAGGTTATGAAAATGAATATTAAAGTCTCAGACGATTAATGCTTTATCTACAGACACAACCAGGTTTGAGACAAAGTCTGCAAATTCATCAAGAAATTCAGTATATGGCCTTGGGCGTCTATAAATAATAATTAAGAGGAATTTACTTATTTTTTGTGGCTACATAAGTTATGCTGGTATAAAATATTTCAAAAGAATTAAATTTATGACTACGTTTTTGTGTGACGCCTAGATTTTGATGATGGATGAGACCAACACCTCCTCCTCTACCAGTTGAACGAGGCTAATGTACATAACTTTATCCAGGAGGACTGGCTTCATTTAATGCCATGTACTCGTTTGGTAAAATCCAAGTTTCCGTTAAACACTTTAAATTACATTCCTGATCAAGAAATGTATCAAGAAATGTATCAAGGATCCTTGATGCATCAAGGATCAAGGATGGGTTCCCTTTTCTAAATCTATAAACAAATTTCTGTAAAGCTGCATTGTGACAATGTCATGTGACCAATAAATCAACTTGGACTTAATATGTACTATTAGTAGAATGTTTGGACATAAACTGCTCTATGGCTCAATAGGCAAAATATTATTATATACATTTAAATAATGGGCCTAATATTTTAGTTGGATTATGTTCATTAAATAAATCTGGGGAGACCAACAAGTTTTCCCCCAAACTGTCCTCCAAACATTTCACAGTCAAATTGTATGAAAAATGTTTAAAGATGTAAAGAGTAAAGTATGAAATTGTCACGTTATGTCCAGCAGATGGCACTGTGGCTCATGTTTTGGTTCACTCACTTCCGGGTTGAGCGCTAGCTTAACGACCTTGATTTGTCACAGGTGTTTGTAGTTTAAGTAATGATTATGTTCTCTATTTAAGTGCCGTGGTTACGGAGAACTTTGTTCGGTATTATTAGTTGTAGCGGTCAAAGGTTGTCTTGATTCTAAGTCTGATATTGTCATGCCATGTTCCATGTTTCCCGTTAGCCATTGAGGACCACGTTTACTTTGAGTTTTGTATTTAAGTTTAATAAAGAGTCTGATCTGCACCTGCATCCGCCTACGACTCAGATTCGTAACAGAAATATTGTATTAACATAAAAATCTACTAAAATATTATTGTTAATAAGGAAAATATATTTTAGAAAAATAAATGAAATAAATAATTATATATATATATATATATATATATATATATATATATATATATATATATATATATACATATATATATATATATATACACATATATATACATATATACACATATATATATATATATGAATATGAAGACCCCTTAATGAATATCAAGTCCCCGTAAGACGTTTGCGGATTATTCAAAAACATGGCACAGTTGTGAGTCGTTACATGCATTAGGCGAGAGATGGCACAGAGAAAATCGTGATACCAAAAAAGGAAAGAAAAACATGAAAATGAGGAGAGAGCAAGAAGGAGAAGACAGCTAGTCACCCAGTTTCTTAAAAAAAATAAGGTTATTCATGTTCCCTGTTTTGTGCTATGATTCTGAAGCAAGCCTGTATGAAGCTGTTAAAATTAACATAATATAGAAATATATTGTATATATTAAAGCTTTCCAAAGCCTTGCAACAGCTTTCTGTGAGGTATTGCTTGAAAGTTAATGTCATCATATAAATCTGCTTTAAATGTCCCGAGTGAGTTTATGAGAGAAGTGTTGTAATGATGGCCGATTCATGAGTGAATCATTTGTTTAAGTCGGTTCATTTCAATTAATTGGAGAATCCTATTGATAAAACCAGTCTGAATAATTCATTCATGAATAGAAATGATTTGATTCTCAAGTTCAACTCACTGATTCAATGATCATGTCACTATTTTAGCTCATTTCCACATTTCTTTCTGGAACTGCTGCTGTGTGAAACTTATTATTCACTCAATTAATAATAATAATAATAATAACAACAACAACAACAACAATTAAAAATAAATAAATAAATAAAATAAAAATTATAGTAAAGTCCATTGTACTTGGTAATCGACGGTTTATAAAGACATCCAGACAGTGTTTCTATAGTGTCTGTGTATGAGAGCGAGTACAGTGTTAATACATTGTACTCTATATACTGTAAAGATATTTGTATATAGTTATAAATGCATGAATTCGGTTAATTTAATTAACTGTTAAAATTTTGTTCTTTGCTAAATTTTGCAATATAAAACATGCAATAATTGTTATGCTTATTGGTAATGATTGTTTTTACTTGTGGCAATAAGAAGTGATAATTGGGGGGTGGGGGCTTGGGGCCTGGAGTACAAATTAGCCAGGGGGCCCAGAAACCCTAGCGGTGCCCCTGTATACACGTGACTTCATGGTAGGTGGAACTCGCCGCGGTCACGCCCACTGAGTGGCAAAAAGACTGAGCGGTAGCATTAGTGTACAGTGTGAATTTCGCGAAAACACAGAAAAACCACATCTAAAATGGGAAAAGGCTGTTGTGCGATTAACTGTGCTAACAGATTCAACAAGAATTCAGAGTAATCTTTTTACGGAGTGCCAAATAACCATTCACTTCTTTTTACTAAGTCAAGCAGTCTAAGTGTACGTTCTTTTTTCATGTGGTATTCATATTGTACAATGATGAATAATCTGCTACATATTTCTTTTTAAACAACTGCACTGTTGAATAATGGAAGCTCATTTATTCTCCGACTGTTTTACCTTCACAAATATATAATGTTAGGAAGTGCAAGCAGTGTTCGCTACAAACAAACTAGGACTAGCTAGCTAACGGTTTACCAGATAAAATTATATAATAAAATAAAAATATTTGTACATACAACCCAAATCTTTATTATTGTAATATAATATAATTTCTCCAACAAATCCCACCTTGAAGTAGGACCAAGCGTCAAGGCTTTTGTATGCCTTCAGGCTTCAGGTAAATATTAATGTCCGGAAAACCACATGCCCATGTGCAGGGAGCACAGGTTTTTGGGCAAGTTATAAGGGTCACTGTCGAAACCAATTGCCTTTCATTTAAGCTGATAGGGCTTTCCCTATGAAAACCAGCCATTTTGCTGGATGTTTTGCCACTCAGTCCGGCCGAGGGGGCCATGTTCTGGTGGGAAAGTGATGTCAATGCATACCTTCTATACTGTATAGTGGTTTTAATGGTGATTAGCTTTTTCATCTTACTTAGATAAAAGTTAACATTGTGTTATATTCAGTATTATTTTTCAGCTATATTTTTTCTCCCATGAAATGTGTTTGTCCAAACAGTATTTGCTCCATAAGAATTTGGCCCCATCTCACATCTAATTGATGACCCTTGACATAGTGTTTACACAGCCCCGGGGAAAACCAAGGACTCATGTTTTTTTCTCAACATATCCTTTCAACCATTCACTTCTCTTACCCCACAAGTCTCGGTTTCCAATTGTCCAGGGCTCTGCAGCATCAAAGTGTGTATCTCCTCCTATGCCATTTCCAGGAAAGTAGGCATGTGCTAAGAACCCACCCTCACCATCAAATGGACTGGGATCATCATGAAAACCCTCAGCAAAGAGGATCATAATGTCCGCAAAGTCAGTAGACTTGTGCCTAATGTAACTGTAAGGGATCTCTTCAAATCGTAAAGGGGTGACACTCTCCCACACTTTGAAAGCTTTTCTGATCGCCTCATAGGTCTCATACTCCCCAATCTTAGGCGTGTAGTTCTGTATGCTGAAAAAGAAAAGAAAACAGAGGAGATGAAAGAGCAGATTTGGAAAGACAATCAGGTAAAATAGGCCATATTGGGAAAAAGAAAATGTAAAGATATGGTAAGAAATAGGTGCAAAAGTATAAAGAGAAGAGAAATTCTTCAAACAGAAAAATCACATGAGAATCTGAGCCAAACCTAACCCAAAGTGGAATGGATTACACTGTATGCCACAGAGTGCTTCCATAAGTGTGGAAAAAGTTCGTCATACCCCGTAACAAACTAGGATCTTCATTTTCATTGTTACTTGTGGATATCTGCAGTATGATTCCTACCAGAATGTGATCTCCTTCTTTTTCCATGTCAGTCTCTGGATAGCATATCTTTTCTTTCTCAAGTTATTCTTAAGCTCTGCTCCAAATTTATCTGGAACACCACAGCGAGGCCTCCTCATGGCCCTGGCAAACATTTCAATAAATATATATATATGAGATCATGTATCATCATCATTACCATACTACAGACTAAATTCAGTTATTCTGGGCAAATTGTTACATATTAATTCTTGCAACAGTTTCTGTATGAGCTGCTGGACAACAGAAAAGCACTAATAAAATGGTGGATTTCCAACCAGTACAGCAACCACAAATCTGAAGGATCCCAAATCAATCACTTACAGTATCTCACAAAAGTGAGTACAGCCCTCACATTTTTTAAAAGTATTTGGTTACATCTTTTCATGTGACAACACTGAAGAAATGACACTCTGCTACAATGTAAAGTAGTGAGTGCACAGCTTATGTAACAGTGTCAATTTACTGTCCCTCAAAATAACTCATCACACAGCCATTAATGTCTAAACTGCTGGCAAAAAAAGTGAGTACACCCCTAAATGAAAATGTCCAAATTGGGCCCAAAGTGTCAATATTATGTGTGGCCACCATTATTTTCCAGCACTGCCTTAACCCTCTTGGGCATGGAGTTCACCAGAGCTTCACAAGTTGCCACTGGAGTCCTCTTCCACTCCTCCATGATGACATCACGGAGCTGGTGGATGTTAGAGACCTTGTGCTCATCCACCTTCCGCTTGAGGATGCCATCACCTTCACCCTCAGCTTCTTTAGCAAAGCAGTGGTCGTCTTGGAGGTGTGTTTGGGGTCGTTATCAATCTGGAATACTGCCCTGCAGCCCAGTCGCTGAAGGGAGGGGATCATTCTCTGCTTCAGTATGTCACAGTACATGTTAGCATTCATGGTTCCCTCAATGAACTGTAGCTCCCCAGTGCCAGCAGCACTCATGCAGCCCCAGACCACGACACTCCCACCACCATGATTGACTGTAGCCAAGACACACTTGTCTTTGTACTCCTCACTTGGATGCAGCCAAACACGCTTGACACCATCTGAACCAAATAAGTTTATCTTGGTTCCAGTAATCCATGTCCTTAGTCTGCTTGTATTCAGCAAACTGTTTGCAGGCTTTCTTGTGCATCATCTTTAGAAGAGGTTTCTTTCTGGGACCACAGCCATGCAAACCAATTTGATGCAGTGTGCGGCATATGGTCTGGGCACTGACAGGCTGACCCCCCACCCCTTCAACCTCTGCAGCAATGCTGGCAGCATTCATACGTCTATTCATTGAGGGAACCATGAATGCCAATATGTACTGAGACATACTGAAGCAGAGCATGATCAGTATGCAGTATTCCAGCATGATAATGACCCTAAACACACCTCCAAGACAACCACTGCCTTGCTAAAGAAGCTGAGGGTGAAGGTGATTGACTGGCCAAGCAGGTCTTCAGACCTAAACCCTATTGAGCATCTGTGGGGCATCCTCAAATGGAAGGTGGAGCAGCACAAAGTCTCTAACATCCACCAGCTCTGTGATGTCGTCATGGAGGAGTGGAAGAGGTACTCCAGTGGCAACCTGTGAAGCTCTGGTGAACTCCATGCCCAAGAGGGTTAAGGCAGTGCTGGAAAATAATGGTGGCCACACAAAATATTAACACTTTGGGCCCAATTTGGACATTTTCACTTAAGGGTGTACTCACTTTTGTTGGCAGCGGTTTAGACATTAATGTCTGTGTGTTGAGTTATTTTGAGATGACAGTAAATTGACACTGTTACACAAGCTGTACACTCACTAATTTACATTGTAACAAAGTGTCATTTTTTCAGTGTTGTCACATTAAAATTAATAATCAAATATTTACAAATATGTGAGGGGTGTACTCTCTTTTGTGAGATACTGTAGCAAGAGAAAATATCTTAAATTTAGTCAATTTTATCTAATATTCCTTATTATAAGATTACAATAAACCAAATATAAGATCAATAAACCTATTTCTGGACATTGTTACTCATTTGTAGTTTTCTTATTCAATTGGCAGATTCCTTCTTTCTAGAAATAAATGCTTAAAATTAGAGCAAAATTATCTGCCAATAGAAACTATTTCAATCTTGAAATGAGTACAAATACTGCAGCTTGAAATAGGTTTAACAGTCTTTCAATTTGGTTTATTGCAATATTCTAAGAAATACTTGATAAATTAGACTGTATTCAAAGTATTTCCACTTCCTAAGACTGCAGTGTCTGAAATTATACTATACACTACTTGACTATAATCTACTTTAAACTGAATGACTATTTAGACAGTTTTTACATGTGAAGCTGACTCACTTCAGTGTGTTAGAGTCCATGTTTCCAGTGACAGATAGGCCATAGAATCTTTGCATTGCAGTAATAGCAGAGGAAATGGATTGAGGTGAACGGGGTGCTTGTTTATGGAGATCACCTGGAGGAAGGTACCCATACTGTTGGAGCCAAGCCTAGAGGACACAGACACATGGCAAAGGCAACAAAGGCACATCATTATTCTACAAATTAAAGTTAAATGCAATGAATTCCATTTGTTGAATTTTATGTTTAAGATGTTATGGCATTTAAACATTATCATTAATAACGAGTATGAGTGTGGCCAATTTGAGTGTGCAGAGCAGTATCCGCATACATAGTCATTAAAAAATAGCACAAGGTGCTATTTACAAAGCACCTTACCTCACAAGCAATGTGTAGACCCTGGAAAAAATAAGTATGTGTGTCTCAATGGTTGCAGAAGTGCTTTCTCTCACATGTGGCAGTTTACTGCTGTGCATGCTCTGGTTGGCCTACCTCACACTCTCTCTTAGAGATGATGTTATAATACTGTAAGATGTTTTATTAGGTTACTTGTATTGTATGAAGATGCTGTAGTACATACTTTTGATATTTTCACATGGCATTGTTTCATGTTTCCATGGTATTGGACCGATACCCAACACCAATATACAGTGCCTCCACATTTTCTTTCATTTAACAATGCAAACTTTCTCCAACTCTCCCAAATTTGGGAGACAGCAATTTTCAGGTTTTCCAGATTTGCAATTGGATTTAAGTCTGGGTGTTGACTTGTCTTCTTCTTTCCCCAAGACATTCCTTTGTATTTTTTGCCTGTGCTTTTGTCATTATCCTTTTAGGACGTACATTTTCACCCCGACACAGATATTTGATCGACTGGAGCATTTTCTCCTCAAGAATTTGTTTGTTTTTGGTCCTTCATTGCAA
The DNA here is from genome assembly GCA_012411365.1 of Ameiurus melas. NCBI lineage: Eukaryota > Metazoa > Chordata > Actinopteri > Siluriformes > Ictaluridae > Ameiurus > Ameiurus melas. The sequence goes on along the minus strand of CM022756.1, from coordinate 37,573,244 downwards.
AAACATTTCCAGTTCCTCCTGCTGAAAAGCAACCCCTTGATGTTACCTGGTGTTTGGTCTCTGCTAATCTTGAAGATTCAAAGGCAATTCCTTGGTTCAATTCAATTCAATTCAATTTTATTTGTATAGCACTTTTTACAATTGACATTGTCTCAAAGCAGCTTTACAGAAACATATAAACACGGGATACAGATTTAAAATGTGTGAATTTATCCCAATTGAGCAAGCTGGTGGCGACAGTGGTGAGAAATTAACACAGGTGTACCTTAGCGTATGCTGGGCTGTGAGTGGAAAAATTACTCTGAAAGCAAAATTTGCTTTCAGTATCTTGTGTGACTTCTTTGTGCAGCAAAAACTGAAACTAAACATTTCTAGTAACAGTTGATCAGTCCTGCACATCAGTTTGGAGGAATTTTATCCCGATCCTCAGTACAGAACAGTTTTAACTCTGGGATGTTGGTTGGTTTCCTCACATGAAGTGCAATATTCTATTGAGTTAAGGACAGGACTCTGACTTGGCCATTCCAAAACATTAACTTTATTCTTTTAAAAAAATTCTTTGGTAGAATGATTTGTGTGCTTAGGGTCATTGCCTTGCTGCATGACCCACTTTCTCTTGAGATTTAGTTCATGGTCAGATAAAGGAACCATCCTGACATTTCCCTTTAGAATTCGCTGGTATAATTCAGAATTCAGTGTTCCATCATTGATGGCAAGTCGTCATAGACCATATGCAGCACAACATGGCCAACCCATGATACTACCACCACGTTTCACAAACAGGATACGGCTCTTATTCTCTTATTCTGGAATGCTGTGTATTCCTTTCTCCAAATAGAACACTTCTCATTTAAACCAAAAATTTCTGTTTTGGTATCATCCATCCATAAAAAAATTTCCAACAGCATTCTGGCTTGTTCATTCACACCTGATTGTCATACCATTTATTAAAAACATCTGACTCTAATTTCACCTTCAATTTAATTGCTAATCCTAGAAGTTCACATACTTTCGCCACTCACAAATATGTAATATTGGTCATATTTATTCAGATATATTAAAAGGGTTCACAAACTTTCATCATTGATTCTTCCATGTTATGATGCAAATCAATTTAGTAGCCTCCAATCACTCTGTGACCAGCATTGTTCAGAATCTGTTGTATCTCCCAGTTTAAAAAGATGGATTATTATTATTTACACACTGGTCGTCTGTCGGCGGCATTAAGGCTGTCACGATAATTACTTTATCGCATATTATACCATATATGTACATGACCTCAATAATGCCCATTGTGTATATAAGCGTGTTTGTTCACATAAGAATGAATGTCACCATGTCATGTTCAGCAGGTAGATGGACGCAAATGCAGTTTAAGCAGACAGACAAATCCAAATCATGAATCGTAGTCAGTACACAGAACACAGGCACATGTCAGGCGATCAATAAACAGCAAAAGCAGGGATAATCTAAAATACACAAACGGAAAAATTAGAAACTAGATCAACACAAGCTGCAAGCTGAAGGCTTCTACACGCAATGCCTGGCGCGAGGGGCAGTTCTGTTTCATTCCCCCTTTCAACCAGAGACGGTGTTACAGCAGTGGATGATCACAGCGTCAGCCAAATAGGTAAATGAATACCAGTGAAGTCACATGGTGACATGAGCTGAGCGGAGGTGATACAAGCCACTGCAGCTCAGCAGTCCTAGTCTCGCCTAGTTTTTTTCATCACATTGTCAAGTGCAGCTTTCTTGTAGCAGCCACATTTCATCCTCTCAAGCTGTGACAATACGTTTGGCACTGCACTGTCTGACTGGTAACGACTTGTTTGTTTTCAAGATTGCTCGCCACTGGTAAGCACAGGCTTTTTCCTTAGCATTGCGGCTTCGCGCTGCTGAGCTACGAGGCGCTTGCCTCAGTGCACGAGTTATGTTCCTTATGCTTTTTCTCTGCACGGCATGCCACTTACCTCACTGTTCCCGCTGTCGGATCTCAACCCCCACCGCAAATCAGGTTTATTATCTAAATTTACAAACTTTCAGCTGTTTACAATAAAAAAATCAAACGAAAGCAAATGAAATAGTTAAAAACAACGAATGCCAAATTCAACTGAAAATGCAATCGAAATTATTCAACCCCCATTGCAGAGCGGTGCTCTTCTAAGCACTAAAGATGCTTGAAATGAAGGGGTTGAATAATTTTGAAACTGGCAAAATCATTTTAAGTTGTATTTTCAGTTGAATTTGGGGAAATCATTGACGCATTTGTTGTGTTGAACTATTTCTGAAAGAAGCACCTACAGACCCATGTCCTGCACCAAAGCTAGTGCCAGGTCGACTCTCTCCACCTTATGGTGAAAAATAGGAGACAAATGTTATTTTTCAACCTCACATATGGGTGGACATATTTTCTAAATTGCCTAAATATCTGTTAGTACAATACTAACTACATCATGACAATATCTATTTAGAAAAATCCTAATTCTGAACATGATGTTGCCTTATATGACTCATAGATTGGAAAAGTGTTGCTGTTGTTGTTTGCCCTGGCTGTATTTATAACATTTAAAATGACAACATGGAGGGCTCCCTAAACGTACTGTAATTAAATTTGTCTTTTAAATTAATTAGGATTAATTAATGAATTAATTAATTCAACTACAGTTGCCTCGCAAAAGCATTCACCCCCTTGGCATTTTCCCTATTTTTTTGCATAACAACCTGTAATGTATATGGATTTTTATTTGGATTTCATGTAATGGGCATACACAAAATAGTCCAAATTGGTGAAGTGAAATGAAAAATATAACTTGTTCTAAAAAATGAAAAACGGAAAAGAGGTGCATACATATGTATTCACACAATTTTTTTAAAGCCCCTAAATAAGATCTGTTGCAACCAATTACCTACAGAAGTCACATCATTAGGTCAATAAAATTCACCTGTGTGTAATCTAAGTGTCACATGATCTCAGTACATATATACACCTGTTCTGAAAGGCCCAGAGTCTCCAACACCACAGAGCAAGGGGAACCACCAAGTAAGGGGCACCAAAAAGACCAAGGAGCTCTCCAAACAGTTCAGGGACAAATTTGTGGAGACGTACAGATCAGGATTGGGTTATAAAAAATATCAGAAACTTTGAACATTCCACAGAGCATAACAAACCTGCGAAGAGAGGACCGCTCACCAAAACTCACAGGCCAGGCAAGGACGGCATTACTCAGAGAGGCAACAAAGAGACCAAAGATAACCCTGGAGGAGTTGCAGTGCTCCACAGAGTATCCTTCCATAGGACCACTTTAAGCGGTACACTCCACAGAGCTGGGCTTTTTTTAAGAGTGGCCAGAAGAAAAAAAAAAAAGCAAACAAGTTTGCTGTTCACCAAAATGCATACAGGAGATTCCCCAAACATATGGTCAGATAAGATTAAAATTGAGCTTTTTGATCATCAAGGAAAACGCTATGTCTAGCGCAAACCCATCAGCCCGAGAACACCATCCCCACAGTGAAGCATGCTAGTTTCTAGTTACTGCTTATCGCTCGTGAAGTTTGTGAATGTGAGATGCAGACCATTTTATTTACCACAGGAATTCACCATTGTTCTGATAATTGGAGTATACATTCAAGCACGGTGGCTTAGTGGTTAGCACGTTCACACCTCCAGGGTCTGGGGTTCGATTCCCACCAGGGCCATGTGTGTGCAAAGTTTGCATGTTCTCCCCGTGCTGCGGGGGTTTCTTCCGGGTACTCCGGTTTCCTCCCCCAGTCTGATTGGCATGTCTAAAGTGTCTGTAGTGTATGAATGGGTGTGTGTATGCAATAGACAGGCCTTGTGTACCCTGCTTTGTGCCCAATGATTCTTGGGATAAGCTCCAGGTTCCCCGTGACCTCAAGAAGGAGTTAAGCGGTAGAAGATGGATGGATGGACATATCCCCGTTAACTGCAGAACACTGCTACATAAACAGATGGACTGTTTATTATTGCCAGAGATTTAAATCATGCAAATCTCAAAACAGTGCTCCTAAATTTCTCCAACATGTGGACTTGAGAGTGGCAAACATACTGGATCTTGTTTACATAAACATCCCCAGCAGAGCCCCGGGGCAGAGCCCCGCCCCCACCCCACCTCAGCTACTCAGACCACATCTCTGTTATGGTGATCCCAGCATACAGACTGCTTATCAGACGCTCCAAACCAGTTTTAAAGCAGGTGAAAACCTGGCCAGCAGGAGCCATCTCTGCTCTTCAGGAGTGTTTTGAGCACACTGACTGGAACATGTTCAGAGAGGCTGCAACTGACAGCAACTCCACCAACATGGAGGAATACACGGCATCAGTGACCAGCTAAATCAGCAAGTACATTGATGATGTAACCGTCTCCAAGTCCATCACCACACGCTCCAACCAGAAGCCTTGAATGACTGCGGAGGTGCATGCACAGCCGAGGATCTCAGACTCTGCTTTCAGGGCAGGAGACAAGGCGGCTCTAAGAACAACGAGGGCCAACCTGTCCCGGGCCATCGGAGAGGCAAAGAGCGCACACAGCCAGAAAATCCACAGTCACTTCATGGATAACGGTGACACATGCTGCATGTGGCAGGGCATTCAGGCCCTCACCCACCAGGACAAGAAGGACACTTATGTTTGAATGCTGTTCATAGACAGTTCAGCATTCAACACAATCATTCCTCAGGAAAGCTGAACCTACTGGGCCTGAACACCTCCATCTGAAACTGGATCCTGAGAACCTCACCTGGTCACTCAACTTGGTCAGCTCCATAACCAAAAAAGCACAGCAGCGTCTCTACTTTCTGCAAAGGCTGAAGAAAGCCCATCTCCCATCCTCACCACATTCTACAGAGGGACTATTGAGAGCATCCTGAGCAGCTGCATCACTGTCTGGTTTGGAAATTGCACCTCATTGGATCACAAGACCCTGCAGCGGATAGTGAAGACAGCTGAGAAGATCATCAGTGTCTCTCTCCCCTCCATCACAGACATTTACACCACACGCTGAATTCACAAAGCCGGCAGCATTGTGGAGGACTGCACACACCCCTCACACACACTCTTCACCCTCCTGCTGTCTGGAAAAAGTTACCGAAGCAATCGGGCCCTCATGGCCAGACTGTATAACAGTTTCTTCCTCTAAGCCATCAGACTCCTCACACACACACACACACACACACACACACACACTCACACACACTCTGAACTGAATACCACCCCACTCCCATTGAAATTTTGCACATACCTGCACTGACTTTTTTGCTGCTACTGTATTACAAAAATATAGTAAATTATTGTCACTATTATACACTTTACCTGGCTGCTTCCACAATAACTGCTATGTCCATATTTGGTATAATCTAATCTGCGGAATACTTAGTCATAGCAGGTTATGTTTACATTTATACCATTTTTTAATTATATCGATACTCCTTGGCATCTATCTTCTGCACTACCTGTTATATCAGACACTTCACACCTGTGAAATCTGTGTAATGTTCGGCACTACACTGTAACTTACTGTGCACATCAAGTGAAGTGGAAGTTATTTTCATCTGGTTAACCAGATCACACAGTTCCCTTAGAGAAACATGTTGAAAACGGTAAAAGGAAACCAGTATAGCCAACGAATTCAGGGACATGTCTGAGAACTGCGAAGTGAGGGAAAAATGAATGGCTATCACTTTATCAGCAAAAAACTTAGAATTTTGGAATTCCCCATGGAAATGGCAACTCGGATTACCGTAATTTCCGGACTATAAACCGGACTATAGATTTTAGTGGTTATTACCTCTGACTAGAGATAATCTATCTACCTGACTATCTACCTGCTATTGGCATTACTGGCTTGGATCTTAACTGATTTATCTCCAATATTACTAATAGATTTGTTTGTCACCCTTTGGAAGTATACAGTCCCCTCCAAAAGTATTGGAGCACAAAGGCCAATTTTGTTTTTGCTATACACTGAAGACATTTGGATTTGAGTTCAAAATATAAATGAGATGATAGATCAGAATTTTAGCTTTCATTTCCTAATATTTACATATAGATTTGTACAACTCTGTACCTATTGTTTGAACCCACTTTTTTTAAGGGTTCAAAAATATTGGAACATATTGAAATGGGTGTCTATTTTTGGCCAAGTGTGCCCTGTTAGATTGACTGATTAAACAATTAATAGCTCTGAATGTCTATTCTTGGTTTGAGCCCTGGGTTTTGCCTGTGAAGAATGCATTTGTTGTTAAAAAAGGATAAACCAACCTGCAGACCAGAGAGCTGTCTATGGGAGAAAATCAGAGCCATTTTCCAAGCACTGGGCCAATACAAGAAATTGGAATGTCCTGAAAAATAAAGAAATCACTAGCAACCAGACCTCGAACACACTGGCCAAGGACAATAACAACAGTTGATGACAAACATTGAGAGAGCTGTCAAAAACCCGAAAATAAAGGTCAGTGACATCAACGACCTCCACAGCACACGGGTGACGGTATCACAAGCCACTGTTCAAAGAAGACTTTGAGAGCAGAACTATAGGGACCATACCACAAGATGCAAACCACTCAGATTGGAATTCGCAAAGAAATTCTGAGATAAGCCACAAAGGTTCAGGAACAAATTGGCACCTTGTCCAGGGTGTACCCTGCCTTGTGCCCGATGCTCACTGGGATAGGCTCCAGGTTCCCCGTGACCTTGAAAAGGAGTAAGCGGTAGAAGATGGATGGATGTATGGTTCAGGAACAAAGATAACCTCTACTAATGTGATGGAAAGTCCAAAGTGTGAAAAAATAAAGGATCTTAATCATTGTCCAAAACATACATGTTCATCGGTCAAGCACACTAGAGGTATTGTCATGGCTTGGGCTTGCACAAACGCTTCTGAAACAGGCTTACCAATCTTCATTGATGATGTAACTCAATAAGATAGCAGCAGAATGAATTCAGAAGTCTATAAAAACATCCTGTCTGCTAATTTGCAAAGAATTGCATTCAATCGAATTGGGAGGAATATCATCGTGCAGCAAGACAATGAACCAAAACCACATGGTGGCAGCGGTGGATCAGGTGGTAGAGCAGGTTGTCCACTAATCGTAGGATTGGTGGTTCGATCGAAAACCAGTGTAAAGCGCTTTGGATAAAAGCGCTATATAAGTGCAGACCATTTAACCAAAAGACTCTGCCAATCAATTGAGCATTTATTTAATCTCCTCAAGTGGAAACTGAGGGGAGAAACACCCAAAAGAAATAACTGAAAGAAGCTGTGGTGCAAGCCTGGAAAAGCATCAGAAAAGAAGAATGCAATAGTTTGGTGGTGTAAGTGGGATTCCAGCTTGATGCAGCTGTTTCAAGTAAATGTATATGCAACCAGCTCAGTGGTTAAGACGTTGGATTACTGATCAGAAGGTCCTGAATTCTAATCCCAGGTCTGCCAAGCTGCCACTGCTGAGCCCTTGAGCAAGGCGCTTAACCCTCAACTGCTCAGCTGTATAAATGAGATAAATGTAAGTCGCTCTGGACAAAGGTGTCTGCCAAATGCCGTAAATGTAAAACTATCTGTTCCAATCTCTCATCCCTCAAATAAAAAGAGCCTATTATTTGTTGGTTAAGCTGCTACAAGAAAAGACTTGGCTTATCAGATTTGTACACTGATGCATACAGTTGAGGCCTTATTTTATCTTCTGGGAAACATGTAAATATATTATGCAGTTTCTGAAGGGCAGGACCTGAAGCATTTTTTTAAAGAACAGTGAGCAAACTGTTCAGGGCAAACAAGGGACTCATGAACAACTATCACAAAATACAAAAACAGTCCTTGATCATCCAGGTAACAACACACAGTATTTCGAATCAAGTGTATGTAAACTTTATACACTTGAACTGGTAAATTTGTGTAAATTCAGTTATTATTTCTTCTTATGGGTTACGTGTAAACATCTATTATTTGAAATAGCTTGTAAATGAAATAGCAAAATGCTATTTTTATGATCTCATTGTTTTTTAAACAATTTTTTAACATTTTGCAGGTTCTGCGAAGCAGATATGATGTATACGATATAAGATGATGATATATGATGATATAAGATGACCTCAATTGTATGCAGACATAGAATGCATAGATCCAACTTATAATTTACAACTGATTATTTCTTTGTGACAAAAAAGAGAGAATTAGTAGGAGAGAGTTAGTGGCTTGTGAGGGAGGAACAGAGAGGGTAGAAAAAGCAGGAATTCAGTGAGAAAAGAAACAAACAGTCAAGACAAAACAGCTGAAGTGCCGTAAGAAGAAGCTTGTAAGTAGCCTGAAATTACTAGCAGCTGTTGTTGTGATCATCACAACATGCATTCAGCCAAAGCAGTCATCGATTCACGTGCATCGCACATGCATACAGCCAAAAGGTCTTATTTTCTAACAATCACCACGGTGAAAGACCAAATTGTGCAATTGCGATTTCGCCAAATTTTCTACGCACCCCCGCAAAAACACAGCAAATTGTGTAGAATTTCAGCATTTCTCTGATTTTGTTATATATTATGGGGATGCGTTTCATTTTTAGTTAATACAGGATAGTAGGGTAGTGGTGTCAGGGTGGAGGTAGGTGATCATCGAGTTATCATCTGTGTAAGAGTAAAAAGAACCAATCCCTGAGGAATTACATTAGACAAAGTGAAAAAGGAAGATTTAGACACCCCTTCAAAGGGATTGGAACTATACTTTCAGCACTATTCATTGTTTAAACAATCAATCTAACACGGCACACCTGTTCAAAAAAGAAACACCAGTCAATCACAGTTCCAAAAATTTTTATCTGTTGAAAAATGGGTGGGTTCAAGCTAAAGGTGCCATGTTCTAAATATTTTAACACATACTGTATAGATGTAAACCTCAGGAATTGAAAGCTGAAATTCTGATCTATAGTCTGTTATCTTTTGACCTCAAATTCAAATGTCTTTAGTGTATACCAAAAACAAAAGAATTGTCTTTGCTCTTCAAGTACTTTCAGAGGGGGGTCTGTAGCTGCCATGTTGAGTGCTAACCCAGTCATTTATAGTTTAAAGAAGGGCTAGCCTCTAGTTCAATAGCATGAAAAGAAAACACAAGAAGTCAGTTCATTCCACCACCTGGATGCCAGGACAGAAAATTATTTTGATGCATTTCTTCCATGTACATTGAGGGATGGTGGGTCCAGTTGAGCCATGCTAGAGTCCTAAGATTCTGAGGCGTTTGTGGGCACAGAATCATTGAAACTGGACAGTTGCAGTCTGGAAAAAGACCAAAATAGCCCAGTTTCTGAGCCTGTACCCAGTGTACTTTTAGATTCCTGTTCTGAGGAACACAATGTGGTCTTTTGCTGTTTTAGCCCATCCACCTCAAGGTTCGCTGTTTTGTGCATGCTGAGATGCTTTTCTGCTCAACACGTGTGTAAACATTGTTTATATAAATCACTATATCCTTTCAAGCCAATCAGGACAGTTTCCTCTGACTTGTCTTATCAACAAGGCATTTCATCCAACAGAACTGATGCTCACTCAATGTTTTTTGTACCATTCTGTGTAAACTCTAGAGCAGACATCACCAACTCACTGATCGTGATCGACTGGTAGATCTTTATCATTGACTACGTTTACATGGACAGCAATAATCTAATTACTGACCTTATTCTGAATAAGACAATATTTTGATTAAGGTGTCGCTTTTAAAATATTCCTTTCATGTTCCCATTTTACATTTTAGAACATAGTTCAAGTAACAGCACACGTCATTACGTCACCATGACACGCCGACCGACGTCCATCCAGAATTTCACGTATCAACATTCAGTTGGTCTTCATTATGGTACCGAATACAGTTTTGGGTGTTTTTATTTAAAACATTTCATTTAATTGTGTGTGTGACCGGTCACAGAATGCGGTGAAAACTCCAACACGAGGTTAGTGTGTGGGACAATAGTGTGATTAAGGTGTTTACATGTCTATAATGCATGTCGATAATGCGACTAAAACAGGAATACTCCACGTCTTAATTCGATTTGTGTTTACTTCGAGTTTGACTTTAGTTAGATTAAGGTAATCAAAAATTGCTGTTTACATGGTAGTTTCTTAATCAGAGTACTGTCTTCATCGGATTAATATTCGATTATTGTTGTCCATGTAAACGTACTGACGATCATGCCTGATTAATGTTAAGTTTTGTAAGCTTCTCTCTCCATTTTTGTTGATCCAACTGATGTTTTAATTTTCATCAAAATGACCAATGAGATAAGAGAAGGGCACCGGTAAGTTAACTGTCGCAAACGTCACTATACAGCTCTCCATGGTGATGACAGCCCACGATGTAATGGTTAAGATAGAATGGTGAAGGCTCTATGAAAGAAGGCGTAAACATACAATTCCCATCAAGAACGGGAAGAGTTTCTTTTTACCTTGGTGAAAGATAAGTGTGTATGTATGTACTGAAAACAAGCACTATGTAAAAGAGGAAATCTGGAGCAGCACCACAACACCAACCACCTGGAATTTAAAGACAGCTATCCGCCAAAGAGTGCAATCCATGCTAGGAAAGTTGACGAGCTGAAATCAGAGCAATCACTTTTTACAAAATCTGCTACTCAAATTAAAGCTGCCACTGAAGAAACATTTCATGTAAGTTACTTTTGGGCTAAAAACAAAAAGCCTTTTACAGATGGTGATTTATTCAAGGAAGCAATGGCCATTACTGCCGAGACTATTTTCACATATTTCAAAAACAAAGACGACATAAAAACCACACTCCGTGGTGTACTGCTACAGGAATCTGCACTCTGGCCGTAATGACCCTGATTTTCCTGACCTCGTGGCTGGGAAACTCATGGACTTTTCTCACTTAATGACACTGGTGGTCAAAATGATAAACTCGATACGAGCAAAAACGCTTATTCAAGGCATTATTGGATAAGTTTGACGGACACCTACTACTTCATGCTGATGTCCAGTGGAGTCGTGAGAAAGTGTGTAGAAGATTTATAAATTGTGGCAGTAATTTGATTAAGGTTTAAATGATCAGGAATGTGTTTCACAGATACAACTTAACCTGATCATCTAAACTATGTTTAAGAACAGTATTACTCAGGGCATGTTTGTCATCACTTTTATCCATATTTCATGATGAACGATGTGCTCGAAGCTCGTTAAAAATTTGCTACAACTCATTTGGACAAGCCTATGAAATACTGGGAGAGTGTAGATGAGAGCAAAATTGAACTTTTTGGCTGTCATACCATGTTTGGAGAAGAAATGGCACTGCACATCACCCCAAAAATACTACACCAACAGTAAAGTTTGGAGGTGAAGCATCATGGTGTGGGGCTGTTTTTCATCACATGGTACTGGAAGACTTCATATCATTGAAGGAACAATGAATGGAGTCCTTTACCGGGAGATTCTTGAGAAGAATCAGCTACCATCCACCAGGACGATGAAGATGAGACATGGATGGACTTCCAGCAGGACAACAATCCAAAACATACAGCAAAGGAAACTCTCAATTGGTTTCAGAGAAAAAAAAATCCAGGTGTTAGAATGGCCAAGTCAATCAAACTGAAAAAAAAAATTGTTGACGGATCCAATACATATTCCCCCGCGGTACAACTGCACTTACACTGAGGGGAAAAAAATATATGATCCCCTGCTGATTTTGTACGTTTGCCCACTGACAAAGAAATGATCAGTCTATAATTTTAATGGTAGATTTATTTGAACAGTGAGAGACAGAATAACAACAAAAAAAAAAATCCAGAAAAACGCATGTCAAAAATGTTATAAATTAATTTGCCTTTTAATGAAGGAAATAAGTATTTGACCCCCTCTCAATCAGAAAGATTTCAAAATCAAAATCAGCAGGGGATCAAATACTTTTTTCCCCCTCACTGTAGCTTAATTGAGAATGATGTTAGAATGTTCTTACTGACTACGTTTACATGGACAACAATAATCCACTCTTAATCTAATTAAGACAATAATCTAAGTAAGCTGTAATCGAATTAAGACAGGTGGATTATTCCTGTTTTAATCGTATTATGTATGTGCATTACAGACATGTAAACACCTTAATCACATTATGAACGTCGTGTGAGAGTTTTCACCGCATTTTGCGACAGGACACGATCTCACACGGCAGTTTTACGGCGAACAAGAGAGTTCGGCTGTGTCCCAAACTGCATACTTGCCTACTATAGGCCTGTGGTGGGGAAAAATACATGTATCTCGACTACTATTCAGTAGGTAAGTATGCGATTTGAGACGCAGCCCACGGCTTCAAGCAGTCGTCTATTTGCAAGTACAGCATGACTAATAATTAACCGCATTTAAAGCGTAAAAAAATGTAACAAAAACACCCAAAACTGTACACGGTCCCATAACGAAGACCAACTGTATGTTGAAACGTGAAATTTTGGAGTGACGTCGGACGGCGTGGCGCGGTGACGTAATGACATGGGCTGTTAATCTAATTATGATCTATAACATGTAAAACAGGAACATGACCGCAGTATTCTAAAAGCGACTCATGTAAACACCTTAATCACATTATTACCTTACTTAGATTAAGGTCAATAATTAGATTATTGCTGTCCATGTAAATGTAGTGAGTGACTTCATGTGAATCTTCATCAGGATCTGCAACACTGCAAGTGTTACAGTGTTGTTACATTGTTTACATCAATTTTAAATTTTAAAACCAAAGCATTTAATAGAATTCAAATACAATTACAATACTAAATAAAATGCATCAAGTTGGAGTCTTTTCCTATCAATTCTTCGATCGGTAGATCTTGCATCAAAATTGTTCCTGGAGATCTACTGTACTTTCCTGATAATTTTGGTTCCAACCATAATCATGCCCACCTGACTATCTAATAATACCCTTAAAAGGTTCTTGATCAACTAAAACAAATAAGTTAGATTTTGGTGGGAGATGAAACCTGCAGGAAGGTAGAGCTCAAGGAAGAGGGTTGGTGAACACTGCTTTAGCGCTTGTCAGTGAAAATACGAGGCAGGAAGCCGTTTCTGAAATACTCAAACCAGCTCATCTTGTACGAACAACCATGCCACTGTTAAAGTTATTAAGCTCAAGGTCCCCAAAATGGGATTGACATTTGACTGAGGCCCCCCCTTTTGTAGGATTAAAACAGATTAAATTTACAGACTTCTGAATATATCCCCACTTTTTAATTAATAATTAATCTTACATCTTTACATTACAGATTAGGAATTGATTGTGTGTGTGTGTGTGTGTGTGTGGTTGTCTGAGAGTGAGAATTTATTTTTCACATCAAATTGTTGAGGCCCCCCTGGTGGCCCCCACTTTGTATACCACTGTGTTAGGCCACGCCTTTGAGGGCCAACACCAGGCGCCGATCGTTCGCCCAAGCACACATACTCATACACTGCTCTTATTCTTCTCATGCAGTGTTCATCAGAAAGAAACATTAGAAATTTAGACTCTTTTGAAATTCCCTTCTCGTGCTTCCGATCACTGACATAATGTCAATTAGACCTACATCCAGCCAGAAAAAGTCATTTGAGCAGGTCTGTCCCAGTCCCAGTACGTCGTAGAAGCCTGTATCTTGTCCTTTCTTCAGATACGTGTTCCAGCAGTTCCACAATTTTGTAAGCTTCGATAACACGATTTACAGAGCAGTTCTGTGTGTGTATTAATGTGTGTGTGTGTGTGTGTGTATTAATGTGTGTGTGTGTGTGTGTGTATTAATGTGTGTGTTAATGTGTGCGTGTATTAATGTGTGTGTGTGTG
>CM022756.1:37441942-37554442 GCA_012411365.1 Ameiurus melas | reverse complement strand
TTTCTGTAAACTGACTCACTGAATGACTAATTGAATAATTTACTCAATTGATTCATTAAAACACTCGGTTGTTCATGACTAAAACATGTCTTATTACCCTTACATGATCATGCCTATATAAATCCACTAAAAGACTTTAGAAAGAATGTTTATACAACATCTTTTTCACATTTAAAGCAGAGCTAACATTTTTAAATTAATTTTGTCGACTACATAACCTGCAGATTTAAAAAAAAAAAAATTATAATTCTTTACAGACCCTGTCCAGGGTGTACCCCGCCTTGTGCCCGATGCCTCCTGGGATTGGCTCCAGGTTCCCCGTGACCCTGAAGAAGGAATAAGCGGTTGAAGACGGATGGATGGATGGATTTCAGGATTTTCCCCTTGTGCAGCCAGTGTACTGGACCTTCCTGCATGTTTCTGTTGTACTGAAGACTCTGTTTAAATCCATAGAGGAATATTCTGCAGCGTTAGTCAATGTGTCCTGCAGGATTCCATCACTGCTTTTCATACCAGCAAACATCCTGCAGAAAAATGAAAATCATGCAGGATTCTTGAAGGCGCATCTTCGAAACGAATTTGACCTCGTTCACCCAGTATTTGGCCCTGTCCACTTGTAATCGGGTCACCAAGAACCCATGTTAATGCCAGGTGTGAATGCATGCATTAGCGCGTATTCGTTGGAACGCGTATTAGGTATCCATAAACTTGGTCAGGGTCGTTCCACTCCAGTTCACTAGGTGGCAATGTTAAGCGGGTTTGCCAACAACGCAGTAGAAGAAGTAGTAGTAGAAGAAGAAACGTCCGCTTTAAGTTTACATGACGCAGAGCTAGGCTGTGTTTTGTTGCTTTTTTTTTTTTAGACAAATTCTAAAGAAACAACGAAACCTAACATCATAGTGTGAATAATCGTGTGAAAGTCCCAAGACCTCCTGTTAAATGTTTTGGACGTGAAAATGGGTCTGTTTTTTTTGGAGGGCTAATGAAAAGTTGCACAAAGATCACCTCCCTGACCGAGAAACAAAGAGGTACTTGTTACATTATGTATCCTTTTTCTGTACGTGTTTCATTTATTGTTATTATTTTCTAAGGCGTTTTTATATGTAAAACGACTGTTGAGGGCGGAAATGCGTGTAAAGCAGCTTTAGACTGTATCGTCTACGTGCCTTCGCCCCATCCTGCTTTATGTGCATTTCTTTGCTCTTAATTCTCTGATGTGATTAGATTGGGCTTTGATCGGATGCGAGGCGGTCCAGTCAGGTCTCAGTATAGCTCCATTCATTTTACAGTAGAATTTAAAAAAATTATTGCTCTTGAAAGACACAATGTTATAAGTTGATTTGCAGTTTAATGAGGGGAAATAAGTATTTGACCCCCTCTCAATCAGAAAGATTTCTTGCTCCCAGGTGTCTTTTATACAGGTAACGAGCTGAGATTAGGAGAACACACACTCTTAAAGGGAGTACTCCTAATCTCATCTTGTCTATAAAACCTGTTATAAAAAACACCCCCAGCAATCAATCAATCAGATTCCAAACTCTCCACCATGGCCAAGACCAAAGAGCTCTCCAAGGATGTCAGGGACAAGATTGTAGACCTACACAAGTCTGGAATGGGCTACAAGACCATCGCCAAGCAGCTTGGTGAGAAGGTGACAACAGTTGGTGCGATTATTCGCAAATGGAAGAAACACAAAAGAACTGTCAATCTCCCTCGGCCTGGGGCTCCATGCAAGATCTCACCTCGTGGAGCTGCAATGATCATGAGAACAGTGAGGAATCAGCCCAGAACTACACGGGAGGATCTTGTCAATGATCTCAAGGCAGCTGGGACCATAGTCACCAAGAAAACAATTGGTAACACACTACGCCGTGAAGGACTGAAATCCTGCAGCACCCACAAGGTCCCCCTGCTCAAGAAAGCACATATACATGACCGTCTGAAGTTTACCAATGAACATCTGAATGATTCAGAGGACAACTGGGTGAAGGTGTGGTGGTCAGATGAGACCAAAATGGAGCTCTTTGGCATCAACTCAACTCGCCGTGTTTGGAGGAGGAGGAATGCTGCCTATGACCCCAAGAACACCATCAACACCATCAAACATGGAGGTGGAAACATTATGCTTTGGGGTGTTTTTCTGCTAAGGGGACAGGACAACTTCACCACATCAAAGGGACGATGGACGGGGACATGTACCGTCAAATCTTGGGTGAGAACCTCCTTCCCTCAGCCAGGGCATTGAAAACGGGTCGTGGATGGGTATTCCAGCATGACAATGACCCAAAACACACGGCCAAGGCAACAAAGGAGTGGCTCAAGAAGAAGCACATTAAGGTCCTGGAGTGGCCTAGCCAGTCTCCAGACCTTAATCCCATAGAAAATCTGTGGAGGGAGCTGAAGGTTCGAGTTGCCAAACGTCAGCCTCGAAACTTTAATGACTTGGAGAAGATCTGCAAAGAGGAGTGGGACAAAATCCCTCCTGAGATGTGTGCAAACCTGGTGGCCAACTACAAGAAACGTCTGACCTCTGTGATCGCCAACAAGGGTTTTGCCACCAAGTACTAAGTCATGTTTTTCAGAGGGGGTCAAATACTTATTTCCCTCATTAAAATGCAAATCAATTTATAACATTTTTGACATGCGTTTTTCTGGATGTTTTTGTTGTTATTCTGTCTCTCACTGTTCAAATAAATCTACCATTAAAATTATAGACTGATCATTTCTTTATCAGTGGGCAAACGTACAAAATCAGCAGGGGATCAAATACTTTTTTCTCTCACTGTAAATAAATTCAATATCTATCCATCAATGAACGATCATCAGCTCAGCTAATTCTATATTTTTGGATGCATGCGAATAACCAAATTGATTAATTTTAAAACTTAAAAATTAATTTTGATACATTTAAGAAAAAAAAAATTCTATTATTTAAACATTTTTACAACTTTCCTATGGCCCTCCTGCAATTACACCACTGACCACTAGTGGTCTGCTGACCCCTGTTGAGAAACACTGCTCTAGACGGTGTAAGTGAATAGCATGTCATTTGGGACACAACTTTATTATTTACTCTCCAAAGCGTGTTTTCGGAACAAATGTAACGTGATGAGTAAATGTACCGCATGCAGACCAACTATATAGGTAAATAAGTATTGAACGTGTCAACTTTTTTTCAGTAAATATATTTCCAATGAGGTTAAAGAAATTTTCACCAGACTTTGGTATTAACTCGAGATATCCACACATATAAAGAAATCCAAACATTATGAAGTTATGTGTAACAAAGTGGAATGACATGGGGGGGGTGGTATTGAACACACTAACTGAAATGTATCTAATACTTAGTGGAGAAGTCTTTGTTTGTAATGATGCTTCAAGACACTTCCTGTATAAAGAAATTAATGTTCCGCAGTGTTCAGGTGTGATTTTGGCCCGTTCTTCTAAACATATTGTCTTTAAATCTTGTTCAGTTGGATTCGAGTCAGGTGATTGACTGGGCCATTCTAACACCTTGAATTTTTTTCCTCGCTGATATCAAGTGAGAGTTTCCTTTGCTGTATGCTTTGGATCGTTATCCTGCTGGAAGCTCCACCCACGTCTCATCTTCTGCTACCATCCATGAGTCTTCTCAAGAATCTCCCGGTAAAGGGCTCCATTCATTGTTCATGAGCAGTGGAGTGCATTGCCTATTGTTTTCTCTGTGATGATGGCACCTGCTGCCGCCAAGTGTTTCTGGAGCTCTTTCTGAGTGGTCCTTGGCTCTTGAGCTTCTCTTCTGACTATTCTTCTGACTCCCTGGTCAGAAATCTTGCGAGCAGCTCCTGTGCGTGGCCGGTTGAGGACTGAGTGATGTTGCGGATGGCCTTACAGTAAATGGCGCTTACTGGAAGATTAGCACGGTCGCCTAACACCTCCAGGGTCCGGGGTTCGATTCCCGCCGGGGCCGGGAAACATTTCTCCAAATGTTTTGATACAAGTATAGAACGTGACCTCATGATTTCATTTAATTTAATTTCATTTAAAGGATGCAATTTTAAATGATTGTTTATGCATCGTAATTTTGATGAAGGGCGCACAGTGGCTTAGTGGTTAGAACGTTCACCTCACACCTCCAGGTTTGGGGGTTCGATTCCCACAGTGTGTGTGGAGTTTTTCATGTTCTCCCCGTGCTGCGGGGGTTTCCTCCGGGTACTCCGGTTTCCTCCCCCAGTCCAAAGACATGCATGGGAGGCTGATTGGTGTGTCCGTAGTGTATGAATGGGTGTGTGAGTGTGTATGTGATTGTGCCCTGCTATGAACTGGTACCCTGTCCAGGGTGTACCCCGCCTTGTGCCCGATGCTACCTGGGATAGGCTCCAGGTTCCCTGTGACCCTGAAGAAGGAGTAAGCGGTAGAAGATGGATGGATCTGTATCAATATGTTTCGCAACAATAAGGTTGTGATATTCTTGGGAAAGCTCTTTGCTTTTACCCATCATGAGATGTTTCTTGTGTGACAACTTGGTAATGAAAATAATTTTAATGACCATCAATGTACTAACCCAACTGATATTAATTTACACAGATAGGGAGTATAATTACATATGGTTTCAGCCGGTTCCTTGCCTTACCATGCCTTGGAGAACTGCTTTTTCTTAGTTTGTTTAATACTATTTTTTCCCATGTCATTCCTCTTTATCAAACATAACTTTATTTATGGACTTTAATGTTTTAAATTCTTTTATATTTGCGGATGTCCAGTTAATACTGATGCCTTTTGAAAATTTCATGTGAATAACCTCATTGAAAATATATTTACTGAAAAAAATGTTGACGCGTTCAATACTTATTTCCCGCTGTGTGTGTGTGTCTATGTGTGCGTATATATTTGTGTTTTCTTTCTTTACTTATTTTTAAGAAAAAAGTAATTTTTTTTGGTTTTATGGTTATATTTTTGTTCAGCAATATTTTAATTTGAGTATTGTAGTTTTCATTCAGTATCAATTTTTAAAACTATTGGTTAATTAATTGCTTAATTGATTATAGGTACAAGTAGTTCTCATTTAAATTTTCATTAAAATCTACTATCAGTCGACCTCTAGTCCATACCCATGGAGATTCATTGTCATAGCACCGCCGACTGGAACAGAGGCTTATGAACTAATCTTTTAAAAACTTCATCAGATTCATACCAAATTTGAACAGCATCACCTTTTCTGTGCATAAGTGTGTCCTGCAAGATCCAAGTCTGCATAGATGAATGCGGTTAAAAGACTTGTATAACATTTGTTAATTTTTAGCTGTGCCAAATCTTGCCTACCTATCCTGCTACAAATTTGCTAGCTATGGCTTTCTAAAGACCTCTTCAAGTTATATCTAGCTCTTTGTAAAACCCTGAAAATCAAAAATCTTCTATTACTGCAGTAACTGAAAGCAGAAAGAAACATCTATATCTACATCTAAAGCTGAAGCTCAACCACCTCCCTGTTGCCACACTATATTTGAGTTAGCTTGATAAACATATTCTCCACTTGCTTCACTGCCTAAGCAAAAACAAATCGGCATATTACATCACTCATACAAATAAAAACAACGTATTACATCTTCATAGGTTATGTTAGCTAAATTTCTCACAACGAAATGTGGATTGCTACACTAACTAGCTAGTTGATTTACCCCTACCTTCCACAAACTTAAGTTTAGTTGCTACCACTAGGGTAGGTAGTTGCTAGCTACCTCCGACCTCAAAAGATATAGAAAATAACTATCAATTGTATCATATTTTTTATTTTATTTTATTTTTTTACAATAAATTATACCTTCCTAAATTGCCATTGACTTTGCCTCTGAAGCTTCAAGTAAAAATCATGTCAACTAGTCAGATGTTCCAGCAATTTTGAACTCAAGGGTTACATGACACACTCTCATTTCCAAACTAGCCCTTCCTTGAGATGGTTTTACCTAAATAAAGTCTTACATAATGTCAGCATTAACTATCGTATACTTAGTCATGTTATAAATTGGGATACCAAAAATCTGGGATGGCAAGGCTTATTAGGGTGGCAGTTTACCCCCATGCCACCCCCCGGTAGATCCAACTCTGGAGTTCATGTTGAGAATGGTAAGAGGTATATACAGTATGAGAGATTTCACATTTGATAGTGCACATCTTATTCATGTTAATGAATGCAAAACAGCAGGCTAGGGACAGAACAATCAATCAACAACAGGGCAGCTCAAATTTGACGAATCTACTTGCCCTTAAGGTTCACACTACAAATCTAATGTGTTCAGGACCACCCATGCAAGAGTGATCAGATCACAAAGACACATTTAACCCTGTAGAGATATTTACTTAGCACTGTCACTGTCCAGATTAGCTGAAATAAGATGTTAATCCCAGGTCTGAATAGGGTCAATAATTGGACTGACTACTGATTTACATTTACATGAATTGATCAAATACTTGATGGATCAGTTTTTAAATGGTGTACTTTTGTTTTACCTTAGAAAATGGCCTGGTTTCATCATACCTTGCAAGAAGCAAGCCTACCACAGTCGCCTTCCGTGAAGAATCATGTATGTCTCATGTCAACCCCCAGATCAGCTATACCAGTAGCTTTATCTGAGGGCCAAGGTTGGCCTCAATGCCTCCAATCTTCCATTACATCCTACCCTACCGCTTCACAAGATATGGTATGCCTGAAAGTAGGAGAACATTTGGATAGCTCTTCCGTCAATCAGAGTGATGGTCCAGTGCCTTTGTCATACGTGACTATCCAGGAACAGCGCTGTGTGGTTAGCTGGTTTCTTGGCTGGGGTCCCTCTCAAAGAGAATGTTTTCTTCAAGACCTGATTTCAAAGGCAGTACCAGGAAAAGTTTGCAGCTTATTGGAGCACCTTAATAAACTTCAGGTGATTTTTATTTTCAGTCAAAAATGTCATATCCCATCAAGTTTTCACCGATATTTCACTGCTATATCTCTTTTTCATGTTAAAATTTAGGTTGTGTCATTTTAAATGGTCATGCAAACATTTTAAAATAGAAAATTAAGTGTTTTTGCTAGGAACTAATAGGGCTGCACAATTATGGCCAAAATGATAATCCCAATTATTTTTGATAAATTTTGAGATCTCGATTATTTATCATGATTATTAATTAATTTTTAACATATTTTTATTGCACTTTCACATTTATTAACTTTTCTCATGCCACAAATAGGTATGAGAGAACTTGAGCTTATGAGAGAACTTTTTGGTCTTTATTTATTCATTTTCATGTGATTCATTTACATGTGATTCATATTCATGTGATTTATTCACATGTGATTCATTTACCTTTTCTCTTCTCTCCTCCCTTCCCTTTGCCAAATATTTCATTGATTTGATCTGCAGCTGAGTTTTCTATTAGCAGAGGACGAACTTTAAACGTCAATATCGCGGTCGATCATGTTCATTTAATCATGGGAAGTCAAAATCATAATCGTGATCGATATTCGATTAATTGTGCAGCTCTTGGAACTAATGAATCTATATAAATACACTGGGGGAAATAAGTATTGAACGCACCATTTTTTTCAGTAAATATATTTCCAATGAGGTTATACACATTAAATTTTCCGCAGACATCAGAAAAAAAAAACTCAAGAAATCTGGAAATATAAAGAATTCAAAACATTAATGTCCATAAATAAAGTTGTGTGTAATAAAGTGGAATGACACTTTGGAATGAAGTACTGAACAGGCTAAGAAAAGCAGTTCTCCAAGGCAAGGTAAGGCAATGAACCAGCTGAAATCAGTAAGTAATTATACCTCCTGTGCAAATGAATATCAGCTGGGTTAGTAAATTGGTGGTCTTTAAAAAGTCTTTTCATTACCAAGGTGTCACACAAGAAACATCTCATGATGGGTAAAAGCAAAGAGCTCTCCTAAGACCTTCACAACCTTATTGTTGTGAAACATATTGATGGAATCGGATACAGATGTATTTCAAAACTTCTGAATCTTCCAGTAAGCAGCGTTGGTGCTTTTAACCATTGGCCATTATCCACAAGTTGAAGCAACATCACTCCGTCATCAACCGGCCACGCACAGGAGCTCCTCACAAGATTCCTGACCAGGGATTCAGAAGAATAGTCAGAAGAGAAGCTCAAGAGACAAGGACCACTCAGAAAGAGCTCCAGAAACACTTGGAGGTAGCAGGTACCATCGTCACAGAGAAAACAATAGGCAATGCACTCCACTGCTCACACTCAGCCCTCAAGACTCCATTACTAAAGAGAAGGCATGTCGAGGCTTGTTTAAAGTTTGCTACAACTCATTTGGACACGCCTATGAAATACTGGGAGAGTGTAGTCTGGTCAGACGAGAGCAAAATTGAACTTTTTGGCTCTCATACTACACACCATCTTTGGAGAAGAAATGACACTGCACATCTCCCTAAAAACACTACACCAACAGTGAAGTTTGGAGGTGAAGCATCATGGTGTGGGGCTGTTTATCATCACATGGTACTGACAGACTTCATATAATTGAAGGAACGATGAATGGAGCCCTTTACCGAGGGATTCTTGAGAAGAATCTGCTGCCATCCTCCAGGACGATGAAGATGAGACGTGGCTGGACTTCCAGCAGAACAATGATCCAAAGCATACAGCAAAGGAAACTCTCAATTGGTTTCAGAGAAAAGAATCAAGGTGTTAGAATGGTCCAGTCAATCACCTGACTCGAATCCAACTGAACAAGATTTAAAGACAATATGTTTAGAAGAACGGACCAAAATCACACCTGAATACTGCAGAACATTAATTTCTTCATACAGGAAGTGTCTTGAAGCGTCATTACAAACAAACGCTTCCCCACTAAGTGTTAAATAAATTTCAGTTAGTGTGTTTAATACTTTTTTCCTGTGTCTTTCCACTTTGTTACACATAACTTGATTTATTGACTTTAATGTTTGGATTTCTTGAGTTAATACCTCTAGTGAAAATTTCATGTAAATAACCTCATTGGAAATATATTTACTGAAAAACATGGTGATGATGCATTCAATACATATTTCCCCCAGTGTATAGAACATATTTAAAATGATTAAAAAAAATACGATAATTGCTGCTGACTCTAAGATCTGTGACTGGTGAACATTTCTCCAAATGTTTTGATACAAGTATAGAACGTGACCTCATGATTTCATTTAATTTAATTTCATTTAAAGGATGCAATTTTAAATGATTGTTTATGCATCGTAATTTTGATGAAGGGCGCACAGTGGCTTAGTGGTTAGAACGTTCACCTCACACCTCCAGGTTTGGGGGTTCGATTCCCACAGTGTGTGTGGAGTTTGCATGTTCTCCCCTTGCTGCGGGGGTTTCCTCCGGGTACTTCAGTTTCCTCTCCCAGTCCAAAGACATGCATGGTAGGCTGATTGGCATGTCCAAAGTGTCCGTAGTGTATGAATGTGTGTGTGAGTGTGTTTGTGATTGTGCCCTACAATGGTACCCTGTCCAGAGTGTACCCCGCCTTGTGCCCCATGCTCCCTGGGATAGGCTCCAGGTTTCCCCATGATCCTGAAAAGGATAAGCGGTATAAAAGATGGATGGATGGAATTTTGATGAATGTAGCCAACATTTTGATAATTTTCTACAAGGTGTTTCAAAAGTCTCTTTTTAACAAAATGTAACTTTGTTTACAAAACATCCTCTAGATGATTACCATTTCTTGGTAAATACACAAGGAGTCATCTCTCCCACTCATTATGAACTTGTTTATTATGAACTACGAACACATCTGGTGTTGTGCATGTGTTTGCATGTGCATTAAAATCTTGACCGCTTCCCAAGCCAGCTGTGAGTGATTTCAATACCTTCTTCTTTTGTCGAAGGCGTTCTTAAAGGCTATCTGAAAATAATAAATAAGTGTGTGGTGAGGGAAATATCTTCAAGAAGCCGCTCCATCAGACCCCTTCTAAACTACAGAGGATGATGCCCAGACTTCAAAAATATAGTATTAGTGTCACATACAGGTGCATCTAAAAAAAAATTTATATCGTGGGAAAGTTATTTTTTTTTCCTGTAATTAATTCAAAATTCAAAACTTTCATATTCTAGATTCATTACACAGAGGGAAAGATTTCAAGGGTTTTTTGATTTTATTTTGTAAAATCTTGATTATGGCTCATGGAACTCAAAAATCCAGTATCTCAAAATATTAGAATAAATAATTTATAATTTTTTAATTAAATTACGGGAAAACAATAACTTTTTCATGGATGTTTTAAGTCGAAGAACATACAGAACACCTGCTTGAAGAGGAGTTGGATCATACCTCAACTGGATCATACCTCAGCTTCCCATCTCAGAGAAGAAACTACTGGAGTTCAGGAAAACTATAGCAGAGGATCCTGAAATGCAAATGCATCATCATGAATGGGTGGTCTTTTGAGAAAAGTGCACAAAACTGCCAGCCTCCACCAAATTGTTGACTCCAGAAGCAAATGGAAAGATTAAAAAGAAACTTGAAACAGACAGGCAAAAAAAATCTAGCAACTGTCCTGAGCAAGCATGAATGTCCAAGATCATTCATTCACAGATTGAAGAACTGACAGAAGAATCAGAAAACACTAACTGAAGAAAAATAAGCAGAGTTTTCCCTGTCAAATAAACAGACAACCATACTGATTCAAGCACAAATGAAACACAAGAAAATAGCACAGAGCAATCTGTACCTGCAGTGGTAAATCAGCAGCTCAGAGTCAAATATAATCCACTATAACCACTAAAAGTGGCAGAGTGGTAAAAAATGGCATCAAGCTTCAAAGACTGAAGCCACATAAAATGTGCAACATAGTTACTGTTGGTAATGCACAGTAATTGAAGACAGCGAGACATAGTTAAATATAAATGTCTTTATTGAATGCATTGTTGAATGTTCAAACATGTTATTCCAACGCTACATTCTGTCAAAAAACGGGGGTGTATTCGAATGTATTCTGTTAGAATACTTAAAAATACGTAAGTGATGTAAGGTGTACCCACCTTGCATACAAAGTAATCAGTAGTTTGAGTGTGTTCAAATTGGTGTAATAATTAAGCTACATTCTGTTTACCATCCTTGTCAGCTCTGATTAGTCTGATGATTCTCCTCTAATCACAAGGTGTTTTCAGTCAGCAGGCCAGCCACACTCAGGATGTTTTTTATTTATTTAATTTATTATTATTTTTTTGCACCATTCTGTGTAAACTCTAGATACTGATGTGTGTGAAATTCCGAGGAGATCAGCAGTTTCTGAAATACTCAAACCAGCCCTGCTGGCATCAACAACTCAACCACAGTTAAAGTCACAGTGATCACACTTTCCATTCTGATGTTTGATGTGAACATTAACTGAAGTTCTTGACCTCTGCGTGATGTTCTGCATTATTCTGTTTCTATTTTAGCCTGAGTTTCAATCCGTACTGACTCCATTTGATGTGTGTAAGCCCATGGGCTTTTTCTTACTTCTAAGAGTGCAGACAGTAGATGCATAACAGTGTTTGAATATTAAGTATACTCATAGATAACCAGAAAAAACAAGTACAGTGCATCCGGAAAGTGTTCACAGCGCTTCACTTTTTCCCACATTTTATGTTACAGCCTTATTCCAAAATGGATTAAATTCATTATTTTCCTCAAAATTCTACAAACAATACCCCTTCATGACATTTTTATTAAAAATTAAAAAGCAAAGAAAGCACATTCACGTAAGTATTCACAGCCTTTGCCATGACTTTCCGGATGCACTGTATATTCTTTTAATTAACTTTCCCACAATTGTATGTCACATTTTATTGATCTGTTCTTGCGAACAGCTCAAATTCATAGGCCTATGCTTAAAAGACCCATTTCTGTTTGATTAAGATATTGTCATTGATTTATACACCTGTGAAATATGCATGGAATGATGTCAACTGCCCATTATAAATTCTGTTGTGTGTGTGTGTGTGTGTGTGTGTGTGTGTGTCACCCCCCATCCCCTCTGCATTTAAGGTGAAGGACTGCCCTCCTAACATTTTTGAGTGTCAGTTGAGACTCTGGACACAGTGGTTTGATACATGGTCTGAAGAAGAAAGGAATGCCTTCTTGACCAAACTGGAAGAGAAGGATCCAATCTTTGTTGCTCAGTTCTACAGAGAGCTAGCTAGTACTGCAGGAAGAGATTGATGGCTTTTGTGTAAATAAATTGTTATTTCCTCCCCTATTTCATTCATACCATCATCTATAACGGCACATTCAACCCTGCATTTCCTCTTAGATCAGGAATTCCTTAGAAAAGGCTCCTCAGATTAATATCAGTAGGCAGTGTGATCAGCAAAATTACATTATTTTCCATTTCCCTATTCTATAATGCCATTCAGGTGATCACATCTACTGATATTAATCGGAGGAACTTTTACAAAGGAATTCCTAATCTAAGAGGAAAGGCAGGGTTGAATGCACTGTTCTAGATGACCAGTATGAATGAACCGTGATTAGCTGATCATGAATGAAATCCTTACGAATGATGTCAAAAATATAATTAAAAAGAAAGTGTTATTGAGTTCATTCATGAAAACAAAAACAACTAAATGGTCATGTGTCAATTGCATGGTTGGTAAATTGTCTGCATATTCTGCTTAATGACAGGAATTGTATTTTAACTTGCATTTAATTAAAATACTGATTTACACACTCCTCATAAAAACCTTTATGGTAGTGTTTTATTTATATTCATGTGAAAAAATAAGTACATCCCATGGAATTTTTTATAAAAAAATTTTTTTAAACACAGCTGGAAAAGCAAACCTCTTTGAATCAGTGCCTATTAATAAAGGTGATATACTCTACCAAATGACACACAATTGACATTTTGTAGAGATTTTCACTATTCAAATCACCAAATCAGTCACACAGAAGAAGTAAGTACACCCCTACCTTCAAACCCATAAAAGTAGAATCAGGTGATCAAGATTGGGTACCAGTGGTCACGGCGCATTAACGTTAGGATAGTCGGAGTTCCAGAGGGCCCTGACACCTGTTCAACCGCTGCTGTAGCGGCCTTGTTAAAAGACGCGTTTGGTCTGGAGAAGGAGCCGGTTCTGGACCGGTCCAACCGGACCCTTCAGCCGAAGCCGAAGTCTGGTGAACGACCACGAGCTATTGTGTGCAGATTCCATTATCACAGTGACCGTGTTGATATTTTACGCCGTGCGAGAGAGCGCCAGCAGATTAAAGCGAGGGATCTGAACATCTCCGTTTTCCCTGACTACACAGTCCAGACAGCCCGGGCCCGGGACGCGTTTAATGAAGTTCTGCGTCAACTTCGTGATATTGAGGGAGCTCGCTATGGAATACTTCATCCAGCTCGGCTTCGCATTATATACAACGGAGTCCAGAAGGACTTTATTTCAGCGGAGGAAGCAGCAGACTACGTGAAACTCTTAAAACCGGGGTGAACTGCATCACATACACAGTGTAGTGTTCCTTATTTATTTATTTACTTGGTATTTATTTTATTTATTATTTTATTTATTATTATTATTATTATTATTATTATTATTTATTTTCTCTGATAATATTCTTTATTCTAATGTATTCTTTATTCTTTATTCTTTATTCTAATTTATTCTCTATTCTTTATTCTAATATTATTTATTCTAATTTCTATTTTATTATCATCTTGTTATTCTCTTCTTGTATTTTATTTTAATATGCTACACTGTGTAATATTATTAGGTATAAGTCTTTAAAAGGTATGGACATTATATTTGTTAAAGTGCGCAGACTATTTATTAGATTTGAAGTCAGCAGGGGACTTTTTTCTTACTGGAATTTTTATTTTTTTTAGTAATTTTTTTAGCTTACTCTAGGTCCACTTTGTGGACAACCCTAGGGGTGATACACTACTGTCTCCTTTGTTTTATGGAGACTTTGGGTGTGTGTCCCTCTTCAGCTCCAATTGGCTATTTATATTCTTATTTTTACTTTAGTTTTTGGGTTTTATAATTTTTATATAACCAGCAACAGCTATTGAGTAGCCATGATGAGCCGGGGGGGCGGGGGGGAATTCTTTTTTATTTTTTTATTTTATTTTTATTATTTTTTTAAATTAATTAATTAATTAATTGATAATGATAGTGACAATGATTATTGTTATTATTTTTTCTCAATGAAATATTTGCGGAAGGGAGGGGAGAAAAGGTAAATGAATCACATGAAAATGAATTATATGTGAATTAATTACATGAATATGAATCACATGAAAATGTATCATATGTAAATGAATCACATGTAAATGAATCCCATGAATGAATATGAATCACATAATAATGAATTACATGTAAATGAATCACATGAATATGTAAATGAATCACATGTAAATGAATCATATGAAAATGAATAAATAAACAAAGGCAAAAAAAAAAAAAAAAAGGGTACCAGTGATCAGAACCTGCTTAGGGAGTGCAGATGGAACCTGTCTTATTATTATATATAAAGTAAAGATATTGAAATATGTGGTTGCTGTCAAATCAAACGTGAGCATTTGTAGAGATTCTGGTATGATAGTTTTGTATTTGTGTAATGACCATTTTCTATTTGGTTATTACAACATCAACCACAATAGGCACTAAAGATGGGGGGTGATGCAGTTTAAATTATGAGCACGTTAAAGTGTTTTTTGATCTTGGATGCATGTAAATCTTTAAAACAAAATTAGGCATGTTTCAAAACCATAATAGGTGCACTTTAATGTGCATTGTCCCTGATTTAAAATAATAATAATAATAATTATGCCACTCTCATATCTAGTGTCTGCTTTTCTCCTTGTTATTGAGGTGTGGGGTATCATCATGCCATGCTCTAAAGAGTTCTGTAAGAGTCTAGTAACAGATTTAAAAGAACTCCAAATTATTTGAACTGCATCATTCCACTGTAAGAAACATGTACAAATGGCATAGTTTTCAAATAACTGCCAATTTGTCCAGGATTGGCTGTCCAGCAAATTCAGCCCACGAGCAGACCGTCTGATGCAAGAAGTAGTCTCCAAGAACCATAAAATTTTATCACAGGATCTGCTAGTAAGTCTCGCAACTGTTGTTGTCAAAGTGCATGCTTCTACAATCAGAAAGAGATCCCGAGATTCCGCTATGCTGAGAGGTTAAAAGTGCTAGGAGCTTTGTAAAAGTTGTTTGTTTTTTAGCAAATGTAGGACAGATGCGTTCCTCTGCGTTGTGTTATTTTCTGATAAGATTGTAATGAAGGGATTTCCTCACAAGACTGTGATCTATCAAAGGTTGATATATAAATCTCACATTAAATCATAAACATTTAAAACATATCATATTAAGTCGAGAACATGTGAAAGATATCATATAAAGTAATACACGTGAAAGATATCAAATTAAGTCGTTAAACAAGTGAAACATATCATTAAGTCACGTTGAAACCACTATACAGCGCGTTTCAAGACCCTGGGAGCATGGGAAAGTCATTTTTCTAACAAATGCATATAATCATCGAATGACATGATCCAATATGACATGTTTCACATATTTATAACAATGTGATATTTTGCATGTTTCTGATGTAAAATGATACAAAATATGATTGTTACGCAAGCTGTACACTAACTACTTTACATTGTTGCAAAGTGTCATTTCTTCAGTGCTATCACATGAAAAGGTATCATCAAATATTTACAAAAATGTGAGGGGTGTACTACAGAACTAACGAGAACACGCTTCATCAAGGCAAATCTGATGATTAGTGACTTTCTTCAATTCAACTCTCACTTTTTTCACCTTATCATACTTTATCGGGTTATAGATTTTAATGTAAACAGTGTCAATTTGCTGTCCCCTCAAAATAACTTAACACACAGCCAATAATGTCTAAACCGCTGGCAACAAAAGTGAGTACACCCCTAAGAGAAAATGTCCAAGTTGGGCCGAATTAGCCATTTTCCCTCCCCGGTGTCATGTGACTTGTTAGTGTTACAAGGTCTCAGGTGTGAATGGGGAGCAGGTGTGTTAAATTTGGTGTCATTGCTCTCACACTCCCTCATACTGGTCACTGGGAGTTCAACATGGCACCTCATGGCAAATAACTCTCTGAGGATCTGAAAAAAAGAATTATTGCTCTACATAAAGATGGCCTAGGCTATAAGAAGATCGCCAAGACCCTGACACTGAACTGCAGCACGGTGGCCAAGACCATACAGTGGTTTAACAGGACAGGTTCAACTCAGAACAGGCCTTGTTCTCTGTAGGTGTAACTTTAGCTGGAATACGATTAGTTTTTCGCTTTGGCATTTTTACAAACAACAAAATAATAAGTAAATTCAAGTAAAGTATAAAGTATATTCACAGTATATTTGTCATGATTTCCCCTTGAAGCAGCATGCTCTAAGCGCGAATGCGCATGCACCTGCTTCTCCATTGTGGACAGCAGTGACATCCCGACACGTGTATTTGTTATTGTCTATGTCATGTCTCCTTCCCGTCCTGTCATTGGCTGTCATGTCACGTGTGTCTGGATTATGCTCAGCTGTTAGCTGTTATGAGGGTAATCACATCAGCATATATACAGCATGCCTAGCAACACTCAATGCGGAATATTAGACTTAGATTAGCGTAAAGATAGATTAGGTTTTTGTTTATTATTCATGTAGTCATAGTCATAGTTTGTTAGATTAGTTGATACTGGTTCTCCGCTACCAGTCCCTCGCTGTTGTTTGTTTCACGTTTGTTATATCAACCCTGTATCCTGTGTCCGCTTCATTGATCTCTGCCTTGCCCCTGTGTATGCCTGTTGACCGATCATCTGACCTTGCATGTTTCGGATTACGTCTTTTGGATTAAGATTTGGATTTGTCTGCTCATCTCTCATTTAATAGAACAACTGTTCACACTGCGTTTGCATCTGCCTTATCTTCCATTACGTCACGGAACGTGACATTCGTGACAATATTTAAATACAAAAAAAAATTCTCACACACACACCCAGACCCAGCTACCAACACACACAAATCATTTCAACCACTTAAAAGCATCAAAGACTTTTATAAACAATTATAAAATACAGTATGAATATAATATGAATATTTATTAACAAATAACAAAATAAGTCAAACAAATATATTTACATTTTGTAAAGAAAAGACATAGATAACATACAGTTGTGGTCAGACGTTTGCAAACCCCTTGCAGAATCTGCAAAATCTTAATACTTTTTTACAAAATAAGATTGCTAATAAAAAATCCCATATTTTTTATTTAGTACTGTCCTGAATAAGCTATTTCACATAACAAATGTTAACATATAGTTCACAAGACAATAGTTTATAAAAAATGATCCCTTTCAAGAAGCACATTCGCCTCACACCTCCAGGGTCTGGGGTTTGATTCCCACTAGGGCCATGTGTGTGTGGAGTTTGATGTTCTCCCCGTGCTGCGGGGGTTTCCTCTGGGTACTCCGGTTTCCTCCCCCAATCCAAAGACATGCACGGTAGGTTGATTGGCGTGTCTAAAGTGTCCGTACTGTATGAATGGATGTGTGAGTGTGTATGTGATTGACTGGCACCCTGTCCAGGGTGTACCCCGCCTTCAATTCAATTCAATTCAATTTTATTTGTATAGCGCTTTTTACAATAGACATTGTCTCAAAGCAGCTTTACAGAAATATCAACACGGTATACAGATATTAAATGTGTGAATTTATCCCAACTGAGCAAGACACTGAGTGGCGACAGTGGCAAGGAAAAACTCCCTAAGATGTTTTAAGAGGAAGAAACCTTAAGAGGAACCCGACTCAGAAGGGAACCCATCCTCATCTGGGTAACAACATATATTGTGAAAAAGTTCATTATGGATGTATATGAAGTCTGTATGGTCTTCGGAGCAGCCGCAGTCCCAGCAGTCTGGAATTGGAGAAGATTTGAGACTTGAGCTCCATCCAGAGGCAGAAAGGATCTGGATCTCTAGTATCTCCGTAAAATCATGTGGGGCTCGGCAAAAGGAAAGAGGGAGCGAAAATATTATTAGGACTGGGTCATAATAATGGGCCTTGTGCCGGATGCTCCCTGGGATAGGCTCCAGGTTGTCCCGTGACCCTGAAGAAGGAGTAAGCGGTAGAAGATGGATGGATGGATCCCTTTCAAGAGTTTACATACGCTTGATTGTTAATACTGTCTTACTTGGATGACCCGTGATTGTTTTTATTGTTTTGTGGGAGTTGTTCATGAGTCCCTTGTTTGTCCTGAGCAGTTAAACTACCCACTGTTCTTCAGAAAAATCTTCTTCAGAAAAATCTCACTTTTCCAACATCTTCTGTTTATTTGAGCCCTTTCCAACAGTAACTATATGATGGTGAGCTCCATCTCTTCACACTGAGTGCAACTGAGACACAACTACAGTGCATCCGGAAAGTATTCACAGGGCTTCACTTTTCCCACTGTTTCTTATGTTACAGCCTTGTTCCAAAATGGATTAAATTGTCACGCCACGGCCGCCAGAGGCCGCTGTGGCGCTTCATTTGAAGGGACTTTGTGTTGGGCGCGCACTTCCAGGTTAGCGTGCTCGTTCACAAAGGTGTGTTTGCTTTGTTTGATTGACATGGGTTATTTACGTGCCTGAGCCGCCGAGCACGCGGCTCTTGATCATTCTTATGTTGGGATGTGTTCCCAATGAGAATTGTTTATATGAGAAGACTGCACTGAATGGGAATAGATCAATAAAGACTGTTGATCTGCGCCTGCATAAATTCAGTATTTTCCTCAAAAGTTTACCAACAATACCCCATAATGACAATGTGAAAAAAGTTTGTTTGAGATCTTTGCAATTAAAAAAAAAAAAAATGTACATAAGTATTCACACCCTTTGCTCAATACTTTGTTGAAGCACCTTTGGCACCAATTACAGCCTCAAGACTTTTTGAGAATGATGCTACAAGCATGGCACTCCTATTTTGGGGCAGTTTCTCCCATTCTTCTTTGCAGGACCTCTCAAGCTCCATCAGGTTGGATATATTGGGCAAAATTCCAGATTGAACCACCTAACTAAGGGAAATGAATGGTCATTTAAAACAAAAGTTTACTTTTAAATCAATTTCTAAAATCAATGACAGCTGTAACTTTTATTAATTGTGGAAAGACCATGGTATAAGCGGGGTAATCCATGGCTAGGTGTGCATTAAAATGTTTCATGAAAAATACAACTTTAAATATGAATGCAAAGCATCAAGGAATAGTAATGTGCTGAACAAATATCTATATGTTTTACACCGTTGTGGTCTTTGCCCAGACACTGACTGGAGGTCTGACCAGGTATTGTCCGCTTTGGCTTTCCTTCTGCCCTCTTTATAGCTGTCTGTAAAATGCATTTAAACATTATTCAATCCATTCAGGATCACTCACTGAGACAAAAAAAAAAACATCGTGTTGAGCCGAGCAACGGGTCTATTATCATGCCAAATATAATCTAATAACAGGACCACAGCATGCTGCAAGCTGTGTAGGTTTTCGGACAGAACATATTAAATTAGCATTAGCTCCATGTTCCAGAAAGTTCTAATCAAACATTCAGGAACAAAAAGACAATGGGATCAAAAAGTAAAATAAAAAGTAGGAAAAGGGAGGAATAACAAGAGTTGTGTTTTAGTTGTAGAGGACTGTAGAGCAAAAAAAAAAAACACTTTATAAAAAAGTGTCCAGCTGTGAGAATCAGCATATGTTATTGAAAATATTTATGAAGCGTAATCAATATGTTTAACTAACATTTGGATATGTTAATGAATTACCAAAATTTTGAATTATTACTTAACCATAATAGAATAATCAATATTGGTTAAAAAGCATAATCTATATGTACAGTGGCAAGAAAAAGTATGTGAACCTTTTGGAATTTCATGGTTTTCTCTATAAATTTGTCATAAAATGTGATCTGATCTTCATCTAAATCAGGGGTATTGACAAATATAATGTGTCTAAAATAATAACACAAAAAATAATTCTGATCCCTCATGTCTTTATTGAACACACTCATTCAACATTCAAAATGGCAGTGGAAAAAGTAAGTGATAGAATTAATAACTGGTTGACCACATACCCTTGGCAGCAATAACCTCAACCAGGCGCTTGCTGTAGCTGGGGATCAGACCTGCACATCGTTCAGGAGGAATTTTAGCCCATTCTTCCTGCAGAACTGCTTTAGCTCGGTCATATTCTTTGGACGTCTCATGTGTATGGCTTTCTTCAAGTCATTCCACAGCATCTCTATTGGGTTGAGTTCTGGGCTCTGACTCCACTCCAAAAGGAGTATTCTGTTTTTCTGAAGCCATTCTGTTGTGGACTCGCTCTGGTGTTTTGGGTCGTTGTCCTGTTGCATCACCCAACTTCTACACAGCTTCAGCAGACATACAGACATTCTCACATTATCCTGAAGAATTGTCTGATACACTTGGGAATTCATCTTCCCCTCAATGATTGCAAGTTGGCCAGGCCCAGATGCAGCAAAGCAGGCCCAAATCATGAAGTTTCCTCCACCATACTTTACGGTTGGGATGATGTTTTCATGATGATACGCCGTCCCCTTTCTACACCAGATGTAGTGCTTATGGTTTTTCCAAATAGTTCAATCTTCGTTTCATCAGTCCACAAAACATTTTGTCCATACCGCTGTGGAGTGTCAATGTGCTCTTTTGCAAACTTCAGGTGTGCAGCAAAGTTCTTTTTAGGAAGCAGTGGCTTCCTTCATGGTGTCCCGCCTCATTGATGAGTCTTCGATGTGCTCTTGGTGTCATTTTGACTGGGCACCAAATTCTTGGTAGAGTAGCAACAGTCCCAAAGTATCTCCATTTGTAGAATGTTTGGCTAACTGTAGACGGGTGAAGTTCTAAAGTCTTTGAAATCACTTTGTTAATTTGAGAGTTATGATATATTGTGTGAAAGAAGTAAGTATTGTATGACATTAGTCGCTCTCAGTCACTTCATTTAAAAAAAAAAAGGGTCTCAAATGAAAAAAGGTTGGAGGAAGTCATGGACATGTAAAAGAATCATAAACATATCAAAGTTTCAGTTTAAGTCATAAAAATGTTAAACATATCATATTAAGTCATAAACAAGTGAAACATACATTAAGACACAGACATGTTTAGGAATCATATCAAATCATATCACGTTCTCCTCACACCTCCAGGGTCCGGAGTTTGATTCCCACCGGGGCCATGTGTTTGCGGAGTTTGTATGTTCTCCCCGTGCTGCGGGGGTTTCCTCCGGGTACTCCGGTTTCCTTCCCCAGTCCAAAGACATGCATGGTAGACCGATTGGCGTGCCTAAAGTGTCCGTAGTGTATGAATGGGTGTGTGAGTGTGTATGTGATTGTGCCCTACGATGGACTGGCACCCTGTCCAGGGTGTACCCCGCCTTGTGCCCGATGCTCCCTGGGATTGGCTCCCGGGTTCCCCCGTGACCCTGAAGAAGGAGTAAGTGGAAGAAGATGGATGGATGGATATCTTAAAACTATCATATTGGATGAACTCACGCAATTGATATTAGGATTTTGTTAGAAAAACCTTTTTCCTTTGCTCCCAGCTGCATGAAAATCGCTGTATAGGCTTTTCAGTGTCTGAAGAGCACCAGTATAAACAGGAAAACAGAGGAAAAACTGTGAACAACTTTTGTTAGGGCACAATTGAATGAAAAGCGACTTTCTACAATTCAACTGTCATTTTTTACATTAAAATGTACAAGTTCCTAATAAAGTATGATAAGGTGAAAAAGTGACATTTGAAGTGCAGAAAGTCACTTTTTTTCAAATGTGCACTAACTCCACTTGTTCTCCTTCATCCTGTGTGCCCATGCACACTGGTGCTCTTCAGGCGCTGAAAACGCTATACAGCGATTCTAAAGCCGCTGGGAGCTCAGGAAAGTGGTTTTTCTAACAAACTCATATAATCATATGCCATCATCCTCCAATATGATATGTTTCACATATTTATGACATAATATAATACTAGGTCATGTTTCTGACCTAAAATGATATGAAATATGATTGGTTACTTTAAAATCTATAACTTGAAAATAAAGTATGATAAGGTGAAAAAAAGTGACAACTAAAGTGTAGAACGCCATAGTCTAAATAAGTTAAGTCATAAACATGAAACACATAATAGTATCCTTTTAAGTCACAAACAAGTCAAATAATCATATTACATCATAAACAAGTGATACATGTACTGCACATCATAGTATCATATTAAGTAATAAACATGACAAAGAATCATATTAAGACATATACTGTACAAGTGAACCATCTCATATTGAGTCATACACATGTGAAACGCATCATAGTATCATACTAAGTCATAAACAAGACAAACATCTCATACTGAATCATAAAGACATGAAACACGTCATAGTATCATAAACATATGATAGCATCCCAGCATTCCAGTGTCCCCGGGTGCATTGCCCAGTGTACTGCATACTGCATACTGTACAGAATACTGCGTCGCCCCCATAGAAAAAGCAGGAGAACCCCGAGTAGGAAAATTTCTTTACTGCTGGGACTTCCCGACACCGGAAGAGTACTATGCCTGGCAGCACAAGCAGCTGGAGGAGCACCAAGCTCCGGTCAGGAGGCAGCAGGCGGAGTATGAAGCTGCTCTATGGAGGCTGCAGATTGTGAAATTCCTTCTGCAAATGTATTAAGTACAGAACAGTGACCTTTTTTCATCACATGAATTGTAAAAGTTCAAGACATGCTGGAAAAACCTGTTATTGGACTATCAGGACAAGGTCAAGTTTTGAGAAATCTAGGTTCTCTCTATTCCAGTGGTTGAAATTTATTTACAGGTCTCATGTGTTCTTGCTTTCTCTCAATGAATATACTCCCACAGACATCACACCACTTATCTTTATCAGGTTCTCACAAGGGGACAAGCAGATTGACCTAACTAGTGATGGCAATTCTGGAAGAAAGTAGAACATTGAGCAGGATGGCAAAAACCAACATAAGTGAAAAGTTAGTTGTGTTAAAATTTTGAATGATGACAGAATTTTCATTCTTGTCTGAACTATTATTTAAAAAAATGATTGAGGTCAAGTTCGTGGAAGGATGTATATGATTGTAATTCCATTTCCTCAAATATTAAGTTGTAGGGGTGAGCGATATAAGCTAAAAAATCACATCACAATATTCTTGATTTGTTGGTCAATAACAATCTATATCACAATATACACCAGTCTAAGGAAAAATGATTCAAAGACGCAATTCAAAGATTCAATATTGTCATATTACAGCAAACCAGTGACTGCATTTCCCATACTGCACTGCAGCCTACAAACATGGCCACCATGGGCTACACTTTCCCCACACATTCACCTTCTCTGGAATTCTAATCACACACACCTGTTGCCAATCTCACACTCACTCCACGCTACGTAAGAGAATTTTTGAACACAGAGATTTTCCTTAGTATTGAGTGTTCTCACCTTACCAAGCTATTGTACCTGTTCCTCATTTTGTTTTATATTCATTAATCTTGCTTCGGATTTCTGTTATTTTAACAGATGAAAAAACATTTAAAAGGCAGGAACTAGCCTTTTAGAACTAGCGCATAAGTTTTCATTTGAGCAATTTTACGTGGCTTCACTCTCTCCATTTCTCACTGTGTGTGTGTGTGTGTGTGTGTGTGTGTGTGTGTGTGTGACAGAGAGAGAGCGAGAGAGAGTATGAATTCTCTTAATCAAGTTACCCCAAGATAGGCTTGTTTACATGTAAATGTAATTAAAGATAACAGAAATGTCCTTTCAACAGAAAAAATCTCATATTTATTTGAAGTGCAACTTGAAATACGCATTCTGTATTAAAACAGTGGCATAACACATAACCACAATACAGACAAATTTTGTACCTCTTCTGCTTGTATATTTATTTAAATGCTATATCCCTCCAATAATGAGTTTCACTATTTATGAAACTACGCATTTTATTTACTTAGTTGCTTATTCATTAATTTTTTTTCTGGAAATGTTTGGTACCTAGTATGCACGTGGACATTTCCAGAGAACCTGGCAAAGAAAGAAATGGGTCTTCAGAATGATGGGAGTTAAAAATGACTGGAGAAGACCAGTGTTGAAACTTAATACTTAATAAGGTCAAGACACCACCTATTGTCCCTGATTTGACAGTATGTGACGCAGTGCAGTGACCAATGGAGGACAAAAATCTGCTTATAGTAGCGCAGGCTGAAATTGTAATCACTCCAAGCACTCGTTCTAATACATTACCATTTCTGTAGTAGGTGCAGAGTATATAAAAGATATCAAACACAAATTCATAACTTTATTTCCCTAGCTAGATAACACGCTGGTTAATTAAGAACGTAATTCACAGGCCAACTCTGTCTATATGTTATATCAGAAAAAACTTTATAACTTTATTTTCTAAACAGTAAGTATGCTTGTTGGTTCACAAGGCAATTGATAGTTTAGCTAGCATTCAATTTAGCTAGCTACTTAACAAGCTATTTCAATCAGCGGATTTCATCTGTACATGATACCTAACAACGTTATTACTTAATTTTTCATTGCTAGTTAGTCATATCGAACGCAGTTACCTTTTTTGCTAGCTATTTAGTGTGCTGGCTAGTCATCACATCAAATTAGCAAGCTAGTTAATGACAAAATTTGTGAATGATTATTAATGCAAATGCATTATTAGTTAGAATGGTAGCTATTTAATAAATTTGCTGATAGTACCACAGGCTGTAATTCGAATCATAGGTTTGAATTTATGCAATTATTCTAATTAATTTTTTACAGTTTGTACAGTAACAACTCATTCACCTGGACTGAGCAGTGGATGCGCCACATAATCAAAACCTAATAATGAACAGATCATATTTATGGAAGGAGTCTCCAGTGTCCGTGTAACAGTCAGTGAGTTTTCCACCACTGGGAAGTCTTCAAGACAGCGCAAGTCTGGTGAGAGAACAAAGTTTATAGGTGCTATAACAACAGGAACTAACTTTAAATGTAACCACAATGTTAAACCCTACAGCTCTCCTTAGGCCTTAGGTAATATGGGGTACATCCACTATACTGCCAATGACAGTCTGTATTTTGTTGAACCACCAATCAGGTGGTTCACACAACACTGTGGCAATACACTGTGTGCACAATACACAACATTTAGAAATAGCATGATCAACTTTTAAGGCACATGTCTGGAGACGAAGGGGAAACAACCCTTTGTTAACAGAGCATTTTGCTGTTATAATATGGGCTACTTGGAATTTCTGAGTCTCAGTTAACCTTCCAAGAGACACATATCAAGCTGTGAACCTTTACATGCATTTGACCCTCTTACCCCGTATGGCCGAAAAACCGGCTTGCCCGTCTTTGATCTATTCCCGTAAGGAAGATATTCCGGCTTGGTCGTCTCTGCCAAATCCTTGTAAGGCCGATATAGTGGCTTTACAGTGTAAACGTTATCCTCATAAGTCCGGTATACCGGCATTACTCTGCTATACCGGCATTGCTCTCCTTACTTATTTAATTATTCTTTCTTGACCCGGAAGGTTGATGACGTCACAACGTGATTACGTTATTACGCCGGTATTACGATGAAGCTGATCCAAGCGTGAATATTGGTGTAATAGTAGAAGTTAAATAAAAATGCCAAAGCGAAAAACTAATCGTGTTCCAGCTGAAGTTCCACCTACAGTGAACACAGGTACATCCAAAACAGTGAAAAATTAGAAAACATACACAGTTACACAGGTGAGAGCGAGGATTCTAGATAGTGACAGCAGTGAAAGTTCAGGCGATATTGAAACTGAAACCGAAACTGATAGTGACGCAAACTCTCCTGATTCAGACCCTGATCCATCTTCATCTTCAGCATCAACCAGTGCGACTGACACTTCAGGGGTCTGGAGTCATAACGTGACCATTTCTGTGCATTCGTGAAAACACGACCTGCTGCTCTGATTATCACCAGAAACTTGACTTTTGGCGGTAGAATGCATTTATTTATTTATTATTTACTTGAATTTATTCAAAGGCGTTGACCACGCTGATACCTTGTATGGTACTTCTAAATGAGTAGAAGGATTTTAGCAAGCATTTTTTGTAATTTCTCTAGTTAAGAATTGTGCTCAGTAAATTGTGTTTAGTAAAAATACTGTCCTGCTTCATTTTCAAAGTAATATTACACAAAAACATTATTATAAGTTGTTTCAAGGCCTAAAAATGCTCAAATTAAAATGTTGATTTTGGGGCCCAGCAACTCAGGGTTGGCGCGCTGTTTCTCTGGGGAATATAGGGTTGTGGGACATAATACTGTGGGAACTAAGGGTTAACCGGGTTAAGAGATGTGATCAGGACATTACTGTAAGAACTACAAGGTCCTTTTTATCTGAAACGTATTGTCTGACTTACATTGTAGACAATACTGTCCCCAATACTGGGATCCTGCAACATTATAGAAAGTTTGTATAAAGAATTACAATACAGGAATTGTAATTAAAAATGAAACCAACATGTGCAAAATTGTTTATTGTTTACAAAGTTGTTTATAACTGGGCAGAAAAGCTACTGAGGAATTCTGTTTATTATTTAAACTTTATATAAACAAAGAGGTTAAAGATTCAGAGAACTTTCCTTACAAGCAACCAAAGTTTAATTAAAAAAGTTGATTGTTAAGTACTAACAACAAAAGTGATATTGCATAAAATAAAAAACAACTCAGCCATCTGTTTCATATTGCTGTCTAATCTGAACAAGATTTTCTTTTGTCACTGTACAGTGGCACATTTATGTATAATTAAGGCAAATTACAAAGTAATCAGCTTTTAAAATATACAGTGTATCAAAATGATAATTACACTTCTTCTCAATCACTTAACATTCTCTAAACTGTAAGTTCAATTGTCATAACTGTTTGCTGGAACATCAGAACTCTATTGCATGTCTGCAGAATGAGTAACTTACCCAAAATATTGAATTGAAAATAAACAGTGTTTTTGTCATTATGTGAGCCAAACTAGTCAAAAGGTTTAGATGTTTTTTTTATTTGTATGTTTATATGATATGATCTATGTAGTCTTTGTCCCTTCTTTATTACTTTATCATTATTTATTACTTTATTACTATTATTATTTTATAATTGTATAATCTTTTTTTTAATTACTTTTCTAAATAAGCAATAGTCGAAAATTACAAACTTATACAATTCTATATATTTTGAATTGACAGTGCAGGTATATTAGGACTGATTATCTATGATCTAAAGGGCTTCCACATGCCAAATTTTTGTTTTTCTTACCAGCAGTTCAGGATTATTTGAGGATCGTGATGGTTCCTCAGTTTCTGCTTCATTCAGCTCTGTATTCTGCTTGATCAATAAACATGCAAAACATGAAAGTGAGACGCATTCTTACAAAAAACCTTTGACTTTTTTGTCACTGTTGATAATGTAACAATTGCTTAGTGATGAGTGAGAAGCACAAAGCTTTGGATGTACTGTGACCTTAAAAGCCCCATGAATTTATTTTCTATTATAATTAGGATGTAAATTGTAGTTTTAAGGTTATTTTATAATTCCCATTTAATGCTATCAGTCATTTTCATTTATACTGAGATATTATTTCGGACATTACCAGAATGATGTTCTCGTTTAGATCCAATGTTATTACAATTGTTTGGTCTTCATCTGTTTGTCCAAGTTCATCACCATCATTCCACTCAACTGTGTCTTCCTTATCATCATCTCCAAGGGTTTCAACTATGTTGTTGTGTTGCGGAGGAATCGGAATGGGAAAGTCAATAAAATCATAGCCTCTTTGTATAACAAGGAGCTCATTTGAATGCTGTGGACTCTTCGATTGCTGCGTACTTTGATTCCACAATTCATCCTTCTCCTCGTCACTTGAGGTACTGGTGAGTCTTTGAATGGTGCTTATTCTTTTGGTATATTTTGGTGATTGTACCTTTTTGGAGTTATATGAAATGCTGGGTGGCTCTATTCCTATGGTCTCTAAGGTCAAACCACTCTGTGTAACATCCTCCATTCCTCTTGTTCTCTGTGTTCTAGTGCTTTCTCGTCTCTGAAGAACATGCAATATAACATTCACTCAGCCATTCAGCTAAATTAATGATATTAATAGCCACTCAGGTAAAATAAATAATAATTTATTACATATAACTCTTCTGTCACTGTATTTAAAAATGAAGCCAAAAATACATTTAAATAAATTAAAGTCAAGGTCTTGGTGATTTTACTAACCTTCCACTTGGTGTCCGTCATCCAATAAATGTGAGCTTGAATCCTCAGAATCACTGTCAGATCCATGTGATCAATTTTGCAGCAGGTCTCTCAGTATCATTGTCTAATGAGTGCTCATAACATTCCTCTTTATCTCTATCAGATAAAAATTCTACGTCTACGTACATTTGTGTCTTGTCAATAAGTTATTTTCCTTAGGGTAAAGCATGTGCTTTACCGTGCAAAGTTTTAGCAGACTTTGATCCCAGTTTCCTTGCTTCAATTTTATCTCTCAAATTCTGTAACAGAGATTCTTTATCAGAGCAGGCCGTGTTTACTGACAGAAGGAGAGGACAGCCAGTCGGTCACCATATAAATGAATATACTTTGCCATTTGCTCATCAGTCATGATAGAGAGAACAGACTTCTCTATCTGAAAGTGCAGAGAAGATCTAACTTTGTAGATTTGTTCTTGAAAGAACATAAATTCATAATATTTTAACACAGTCTAGATTTTGTAATGTGTTTTTTTTGTTTGTTTGTTTTTTTTACAGTGAAAGTCACATCTCGTTATCTACATGCCATAATGGCTCTAAAATGGGGATCAGTACTAACATTCAGGGTGTAGCTAATCTAACTAGCTAGTAGCTACTGGTAATTACAGTTGAGTGAATATGTTGGTACCCACCCCTGTAGGATCGACAACATGTTTAGCATTTTAAAAAATAAGAGGGATCCTAAAATTGATTACATTTTATTTATTTTTATTTAGTACTGCCCTGATCAAGCTATTTCACATGACATATATTTACCGCTATTCAACATACATAAGAACAATACATAATAATTAATATGAACAAAACAAAAACTGAATTATACCAATGAAAGGGTTCATATGTTGACATAATATTAGTTACTTTGATATGTTGCTTGCTTGATGATGATCAATGACCTTTTGTATGCTCTGTGATAGATACGTGTCACACCCCTACTTGTACCTGTCCACTCTCTACCTGTAGCTGCTTGTATAAAATGTAAAGCTACCCATCCTCATGAACTCACCAAAAAATACAGTCACTGATCAGGAAGTCAAACATCATAACAACCAGAGTAATGCAAATTTTTTAACAGGCTTATTTGTCTCATTTCAGTTATTGTGGAATAGATGCAAGTATGTTCTGTTACGTAAAACAGCTTCAGCAGGACAGCCCTAGATAAAAACATTGCTATTTTAATGATCCCTCTTATTTTTGCAAGGGAGTTAAAACTTATACACTGAACTGTAGGCCCTATGTGATACCATTACTACTAGTGAACCAGTTAAGGTACTGTACATCAATTCTGATTCAACAACAAAGATGAGATGAATTAGTCTGTGGTGATATTCTGAAAGCCTCCT
The DNA here is from genome assembly GCA_012411365.1 of Ameiurus melas. Lineage (NCBI taxonomy): Eukaryota > Metazoa > Chordata > Actinopteri > Siluriformes > Ictaluridae > Ameiurus > Ameiurus melas. The sequence continues at coordinate 37,524,782 of CM022756.1, read as the reverse complement.
GGCTAGCAATACTAATTCAAACATAGCCTATGTGTATGCATATGTGGCTATGGTTTTTATGGATAATATTAAATGTTTATACATATGGTGATACATGTCAGCACCTTTAGTTGCATCATTAAAAGTAGCTATAATTTACATATCAGCTAAATTTAGGCCCGTTGACTTTCACTGAAACATTACCCACCTTGTCCCTTTTCATGTGAAAGATGTCCTCCTCTGGAAGATCTCGTCACCTTAGAAACTAAATATACTTAGACAGATCGTCCTTGGCTTATTCTTTTATAAAAGAAATAACATCTGTAAATTGCGTTCATCCAAGATCACTCAAGTGATGCTGTGAACATACAAGCACGAACCACTGTGCAGGAGTCTCTTGTGAAACCTGTGTTCTCACAACAGGTATCTATGCGAGAGAACGCAAAAGTTTGTCAGAGAGCGCAATTTTTCTTTCTCCCATCCCAAGTTTTTTCCACCACCATGTCCCTTTAGGGGCTCCGTACAGTATAGCTAATTGTACCATAAAATTATTAATATAATCCAGGTCAAATAATAACCCTTTTGTTCAAATCTCTGAAATAAGTAATAATAATACTTTATTTTATAAAGCGCCTTTCAAAGCAACTTCTCAAAGCACTGTACACAAAATAAGTATTATACAGAAAAATAAAACAAAAGTTAATAAGAACAACAACGATAATAATAATAATAATAATAATAATAATAATAATAATAATAATAATAATAATAATAATAATAATGATGATGATGATGATGATTATTATTATTATAATTATTATTATTATTATTATTATTATTATTATTATAAAATGCAAGTTTTAAAAAGTGTGTCTTAAGTTGAGCTTTAAAAATGTCAAAGGTCTGAGCTTCCCTGAGTTCAGGAGGAAGAGAGTTCCAAAGTGAAAGAGCATAGACCAAAAAATCCCTGTCACGTATCACAAAACTCTGGTCTCCAGTTCCCATCAGACACTGCACTGCACTACCTATCACCTGACCACCTGCACCTGATCCACGTTCGGTTAATGAACACTCTTGTGTATATATTGTCATTGTCTGCACTGTTTCCCTGTCTTAGACTTTTGTCTTCCATGTCACGGTGTTTTGTTTCATGCCACAGTGTTATGCCAAGTTGTCTTTGTTTTGTTGTACGTTTGTTTAATAAATGTTAATATCTGCGATTGCTTCTGCCTCAACCTCGATTCGTGACATCACCCATAGATTTTAGGCGGGTTTGTGGAACAGTTAACAAATTGCACTGTGAGGATCGTAGTCTGTGATTTGGGGTGTAAGGGATTAATAAACCGGATAAGTAATAAGAAGCCAAACCATGTAGTGCCTTGTATGTCAACATCATGATCTAAAATTGACACGGAACCTGACCGGGAGCCAGTGAAAGGACTCCAGAACAGGAGTAATATGTTCACATTTCCTGGTTCCCGTCAGGATCCTGGCGGCAGAGTTTTGTACACATTGCAGTTCATTGATTGTGGATTTAGAAACTCCAGCTTAAATGGCGTTACAGTAATCCAACCGAGTGACAACAAATGAGTTTTTGAACCACAGAGAAATTTAGCATTGGGCGCAGTCTAGCTATATTTCTGAGGTCAAAATATGCCTTCACAGTGCTCTGAACAAACTAATCAAATGTAAGTCTGGTAAAAAAAATTACTCCAAGGTTCCTCATTTTACTTTGGGTCTCTAGAACGGAGCCATCAACAAACAAAGACAGTGGAACATCTTTGAGAATTTGCTGAGGGGAACCTATAAACATAATTTCGGTTTTCCCGCTTTTCAGGCACAGAAAGTTAGTATTCATCCATGTTGATTTTATCTCAGAAATACAGTCAGAAAGAAAACAAACATTAAAGGTTTTCACCAGGTTTTGAGTGAATGTAGATTTGGGTATCGGCAGCATAAAAGTGATAATGGAGGTCGAGCGATCGCAGCAGATGTGGAGATAGATAGATATTGAAGAGTAGACGGCCTAAAACTGAACCCTGAGGAACACCAGTGAGCACAGAGCTAGTATCAACCTGAAGCCACTCATAGAAATAAACTGGAAACGGTCAGTAAAATAGGATGATTAAACCAGTTTAAAACTGTCCCAGACATACCAAAAACATTTTCAAGGCAGGTAAGTAAAAGACCATGACCCACAGCATCGAAAGCAGCTCTAGGATCAGTAAGAATAAGAATGGAAGTAGCGCTAGAATCAGAGGCCAATCAACAAGTCATTGGTAACTTTGACCAACGCTGTTTCAGTGCTGTGAAGTTTATGAAAACCTGATTGAAGGGGTTCAAAGAGGTTATTAATTGTAAGATGCATACGTAGTTGAGAGGCAAGAACACACTCAAGTATTTTTGTCAAAAACTGAAGATTTGAAATGGGATGAAAATTGTTAAAATCATCCATGGAAACATTTTCTTTATTTGATACTGGTGTAACAGCAGTAGTCTTTAGTTCTGCTAGAATGACCCCAGTGTAGACCAGATTTCAGAAGATATACTAGATATAAATGTGATATAAATGTGTAGACCAGATTTCAGAAGACTAAAGGGTACATAGGAGGTAGCGGATTGAAACAATAACAGTGACAGCACAACTGATAAGGTAAATATAGAATGAATTATATACAATTTAGAGTAAGTGAAATTAAACATGTACAATACATATAATACAATAGGGTGCACCCTCTATATATATATATATACATATATATATATATATATATATATATATATATATATATATATATATATATATATATATATATATATATATATATATATATATATATATAAAGTATGTGAAAAAGTATGTGAACCCTTTGGAATTTCATGCTTTTCTGAATAAATTTGAATACGAAAGTGGATCTGCTCATCTCCTCTGCTACAGTGACAGACTCTGCATTGTACTACTGCGCTCTGAGGCCCACAGTGACAGGAAACACAACTACACTGTACAAAAAGCACTACACCTGTCTGGAGCAGAGCCATGCTTTGCTCACAAGAGGGAGCATATTTACATGTTTACATTACATTAATTTTTGCACTGACTTTAAGTTGACTATAAGAAAATAATGTCTTGTTTTTCATTATAAATTAGTCTTTATTCACAAAGACCTGCACTGCTTTATAATTGGGGATCTGTTTTGTGTAAATGACTGACAAATTATTAGTGATAAGACACAAATAAACACTTACATCTTATTAATGTAATGGGAAACTTGTTATTTCTGTTGGATCTAGGCAGTGTCTTAACTTGACAGTTCCCTGGGAAGGGAACTTCCACGTTGCATTTAGCATAACAGTATGGGAGTGACCTTGCGCTCGTGACCGGTATCTGAAGCTCGTGTAAAATCATGCATCTACTTATAGGCCTGCTATGATCAGGTGACGTGGCAATTATATATGGCACCTGTGAACCATGCCGCCAGACTTATTATCTTCAGCCAGACTGCATGTCTGTTGTTTGTATGAAGAAAATGCTTAATTTCTACTCTATATTTTATCAAAATCTCTAAACTTTTATATCCCTTTTTTAGAAAAAAGAAAAGAGAGGGAAATAATGAGTGAGAAAGATTTCAGAAAGTGTGTTATGCCTTGATCCCGTTTCATCATTGGATGGAGACAGACACGCTTTCTGTGTGAAGTGTTTGGATGTGGAGCATGCTACAGCAGCCCCCAAGGGGTCTGACTGTCAGCATTGTGATCATTTTGGGATTCCCGCCTTCGATTCCATGAGCTTTGCACAGAGGTATTAGGTGGACATGCCGGAGCCGTAGTATGGCTACTTTTACCCGGATGAGTTATGCGACCCGAAGCCGACTGAAGGACAATTTATTCTGTTTATCATGTCTCGCCTTGTTGGCCCAGCTTGCGCATGGGCACAGCGAGTGGCATCTAAGGAATATTTGGAAGTTTTTGGAAGTGTTTTTGGAGGAGTTTGGAGAACCAGAACAGAACTATGATCAGTTGCTGGAGGGAGTGAATGTAGCGGAGCACCCATTCCACAGATATTATGGGCAGGTGAGCACTCCAGAGGAGATGGACAAGACCCCCACCGCTCATCCAGGGAAGCGAGTTCCACTCATCTCCAAGTTTCCAGACCAAGCCAAGTCTCCAGCCCCTGCCATGCCTCAGGTCCATGTCCCGGTCCAGACCAAGCCACCAAGAAGAAATGCATCGAAGCAACTAAAGAATGCTCATCTGTGGAGTTGCAACTACAGGAAACACAGGTTTTGCTGCAAGAGGAGACACTCCGGAAACGGGTTCTGAGCATTCGGTTCTGTCGACTAGAGGACGAACGAAACCAACTAAAGCACCTTCTGGAGGAGGAGAAGGATAGAAGGAAAAGTGCAGAGACCCAGCTTCACCAAGTCCAGACTCAGTCTCAAGCCCACGACGCCCAAGTCCAGACTCAGTCACAAGCTCACAGCGTCCAAGTCCAGACACAGTCTCAAGCTCACGACGCCTAAGTCCAGACTCAGTCTCAAGCTCACAGCGTCCAGGTCCAGACTCAGTCTCAAGCTCACGACGCCCAAGTCCAGACACAGTCTCAAGCTCACAGCGTCCAGGTCCAGACTCAGTCTCAAGCTCACGACGCCCAAGTCCAGACACAGTCTCAAGCTCACAGCGTCCAAGTCCAGACACAGTCTCAAGCTCACGACGCCCAAGGCCAGACACAGTCTCAAGCTCACGACGCCCAAGTCCAGACACAGTCTCAAGCTCATGACTCCCAAGTCCAGACACAGTCTCAAGCTCACAGCGTCCAAGTCCAGACTCAGTCTCAAGCTCACGACATCCCAGTCACAGCCAAGCCTCACGTCCCGTTGGTAATCGCTCAGAGTAAAAAGGAGTCACGTCGACAGGAGGGGGAATCTGGGGTCTGGGCTGAGACCGGCTCCCACCCACCCTCCCCATTTTTGATGCTCACTCAGCCTTCACGTCCTGCTGGGGACGCCGCTCAGCCTCCCTGCTCTGCTGAGGACGCCGCCCAGCCTCCCCGCTCTGCTGTGGACGCCGCTCAGCCTCCACGTCTGGCTGAGGAGGTCGCTAGGCCTTCCTGCTCTGCTGTGGATGTCACTCAGCCTTCCTGCTCTGCAGTGGATGTCGCTCGGCCTTCCTTCTCAGCTGTGGACGTCGCTCGGCCTTCCTGCTCAGCTGAGGTCGTCGCTCCGCCTTCCTGTTCGGCTGAGGTCGTCGCTCCGCCATCCTGCTTCGCTGGGGACGTCGGTCTGCCTCCATGCTCCGTGGAAGACGTCGCTCCTTGTGTCGCTCCCCCTTCCTGCTCCAAAGTAATTATTATAATACAAACAGTCCCACTGGACTCGCACCCCATAGTCTGTACAAGATTCAAATATTCAATGAAAAAGCATAAATATCTCACAAAGTTCTGTTTTACCCATCTCAATCTAAAGATCACACACAGTGTTTTTCTTTCTTTCTTTTTTTCCCCTCCCCTTTCACACAGAAGCAGGCCTGCCTGCGCAGATAAGAACACACACACACACACACACACACACACACACACACACTGAGGGCTTCACTCACACTTGTCTCCAAAACAAATTTTCAGAGCTCATCAAACACACATGTTTCCTTATGTATGGAGTTCATAAACACACTTTATTCTAGTAATAACAGAGCAATATCTTCCCAAGGTATGGCTCCCGGAATGTTGCCCTCACCTAAGTGGAATCGCACTTGGCTTGAACACCCCACTCATTTCCAGCACTCACTCACCAGGGAGAGCTCAACAATCGAACACCGCCACAGCATAGAACCCAGCAGAAGAACGTCACTCAAAAATGAAGAAATCAGACACGCTGATACAACAGAATTGGAGTGTTTTCCTGCTCGGATCAGTGTGGAGTTTTACGATGCCACGGTTCAGTGCCAATAAGAATGTGCCCACAGAGAGCAGTGGATGGATCAGAGCCACATGACCAGCCTGCCAGAAACTGACTCAAGAAAAGAAGACAACCACCGTACAGCCTCCAAACTAGGATCAATCACTCAACAAAATAATAATGTAAAAATAAAATAATAATAAAAAATACTAGAAATAAAACAAGAGTTGACTCAACAAAAGAAAAAGGAAAAGAAAAAAAAATGCTTGAACCAACATTCAGAACCTATAAAACTCTCAAACATCCATCAGTACTTACATAACCAGGAATAACCAGCATTCAGCAGATATAACGAGAATATAGCGGAAACAGCCAGCATTCAGCACAAATAACCAGCATAGCAGATACAACCAGCATAGCAAATATATTCAGCAGAAATAACATATAGACAAGACTTACACCCCAAAACATGTAAAACAGTTTCCCGCTTCAACATGCCTCTTGCGTGACCCCACTTGGGGTTTATTGGGCCCAATTGCGTTCAGTCTCTTGAATGTCTTAACACTGAGTTCTCCCTAGAACTTTTAAACACTTCATAAACACACTTGGCACAGTGTACAGTGTCAACCGCTTCACACCGACTAAGACACATCTGCCCGTACAGCAGTTTAGCAAGTTCACTGTATAACACTGCAAGACCGTAAGGGTCAAATCCATACTCCTCAGTATTCAATCTGACTCCTTATTACACCTAGACAGTGCAGGCTTGCAAACACCCTGCTTAAGACAAAACACACTACAATATACACATATATTCTGTGTCAGGTATCTAGAAACTCTGGACTCCATTTCCCAACAGCCACTGCACTGCACCACCAGTCACATGACCACCTGCACCTGATTCACGTTTTGTTAATGAGCATTTGTGCATATCTAGTCTTTGTCTACACTGTTTTCTTGTCTTTCATTGTCTTAGACTGCTGTCTTTCATGTCATTGTGTTTTGTCTCTTGCCATAGTGTTTTGTCTCATGCCACAGTGTTTTGCCAAGTTGTCTTAGTGTCTTTGTTTTGTAGTCTGTTTGTTTGTATTAAATGTTTATATCTGCACTTGCTTCTGCCTCAACCACGAATTCGTGACAGAACGGAAGACCACCTATCAGAAGCAGCAGATCATCATGAATGCCACCGTTCATGACCCGTAGGAAAACCACACAAGTATTTATCCAAAAAAGCAGAAGACTGCTTACCTTATGTGTGGCCACCCTTGCACGGCTTCTCCAGGGTCAGCCTCACCAGCAGAGTTTCCCTCTTTTTTTTTGCTCCTAGAAAATCATGTCGGGGCCACCAATTATGTCGTGAACAAAATCAACCTTTTACAGTAAGCCTAGGTCAAAAACTTCAGAGACAGAGAGTTTAGTAGATGTGAAAAAGTAAATAAACTTTATTGAAAACCAATAAAGTGTGACAGTCTGCAGAGTGTCCGAATTATGCATACACAAACATGTCTTTATATACCTATCTCCACAGTATAATCGTGTTAGGTAGGGTTTTGATTTTCCTCGTTGAAATAGACCAATCTTCTTTTGCCACAATTAAATATTCATGTCTATGCGTTATCTTAAATTTGTGGAGCATGCGCAGTTAGTTGTATTTCTTGAAACGGTTTCATGAGAACACAGTTTCTTTTACAAAAAAAAGGTTTCACACAAGCTTGTGTGTCTTGACCTTGACTCCTTTCTTAGGCCTCAATGAGCATCTCTCTATCCACACTGGTTGTCCCCGCTGATATCTGCCTCCTTTCCCTTTAATTTGTATCTATCTCAAAATTATTTACTCACGCTTGCAAATATCTACTGCCAATTTTTATTGCTGTGGAGACAGGTGCTAATACAGAAGAACAATTGTTGTACACTGAAACATGGAGTTCATTCAACTCAAATCCACTCAGAATATAACTTGATCTATGGATTTAGATTATGCTTCTAACTGTTGATTATAAGTAGTTATATCATACACTTTCTGTCAAAGTGATGATTTATGACCCTATGTAAATGGTAAATGTGCACTTATATAGCGCTTTTATCCAAAGTCTCATTCACCCATTCACACACCAATGGTAGCAGAGCTTCCATGCAAGGCACTAGCTTGCCATCGGGAGCAACTTTGGGGTTCAGTGTCTTGCCCAAGGACACTTCGGCATGTGGAGTCACCCGGGCCGGGAATCGAACCGCCAACCCTACGATTAGTGGACAACCCGCTCTACCAACTGAGCCACAGCCGCCCCATGTGCTGTGGTAATATGTGCTGGTAATTCAGGTCGTTGGAGGGGTGGTGAGGGGGGTGATGGGGTACCCCTTATCGGTCGTATCAGCTTATCAATCTGGCTCCTTTGTGTCTGGACATTGGGGGAGAGGGGGTGTGTGGGGGAATAGTCCCCCTTCCAGCAAAAGGGGGGTTTATGTTAATGAGTTTGTTTTTTGGTAGGGTGAAATACGTCTGAAAAGAAAAAATGTTTTTAATGTGGGGATATGCTTGTGTTACTGTGTGGCTTTATTTCGTTTGTGTAAACACAAAGTTAGAAAAGCATGATGTTTGAATGTGTACATATAGGAGTAGAATATTTATTTTGTGAAAATGATGAAAACAAATGTTGATTGCGTTTTTAAGGATCCCTGCTTACCTTTGAATAAATAGTTTTAGGAGTTAAAGCAAAGTTTAAAAAAGAATGTGTTTAAAAGAGTCGTTTGTATTACACGACTTCTAAACAAAGATCCTTACGAGGAAAAAGTATTAAAAGAGCTGTTTAAAAAGAATCCGTATTACCAGGCATCCAAAAAACACATAAAAACTTTAGTCTGTAAAAATAGTGAAAAGAGCAGTTTAAAAAGAATAGTACGTATCACACGACTTCTAAACAAAGATCCTTAAGAGGAAAAAATGTTAAAGTGTCGTCTAAAAGAATCTCCGTAATGTTTAAACTAGGAGATAAGTATTTTCCAGAGATGTATCCCATTCGATGTGTAAAAGCCGTATGAAGTTGAAACGAAACCCAACCTCTCACTCACTAAACCCCGCCCACACATACGTGTATTCAGACACTCCTCTCTCTCTCTCTCTCTCTCTCTCTCTTTCTCTAAACACACCCACACACGGGTTTTCAACATGGCCAGTACACTCTGTCAAATGTCAATCACGGTGGAAGAACTAGGGGCTAATTTATGGCCCCGGTCTTCTCGGGGCTAGGAGTGGTTAATTTATGATCCTTTGTTTCTTCCTGACCAAGAGTTTTTTTATGACCAGGGGTGGTGGGGGTAACCTATCCACTGTATGAGTGGGTCATTTTGGCCCCTGTATGTCTGGGTTGTGTCCTTCCCCTCCTGGGGGTGTGTGTTTTGTGTATTGTGGGGGATCTCCCCCAACAAATTTGTTTATGTTAATGATGCTGTTGTGAAACGTTTTTCTCCCTGAATTAATCATACACAAATGTTTACTTTTTCGTGGTATAAGAGAATGTTTGTTTTTGAAATTACTTTTGTGGTATTGTCTTGAAAGAATATCAATGTTTAATATGGGCATGTGTTTTAGTTACTGTGTGGGTTATTTCGTATGTGTTAACATATTGTTATAAAAGCATGATGGATGAATGTGAATATATAAGAGTAGAATGTTTGCTTGTGAAATAAATGAAAACTACTGTTGATTACGTGTTTGGGAGAACGGCGTGACTTTGAATAAACATTTACTGAAATAAAACCCATGAAACAGATAAACCATCGATATGGCCAAAGAAATGTAAAAAATGTTTTTTACATACATTCTAAACATAAACCTTTAGGAGATAAAAGCGTTTAAAAGTGCTGTTTAAAAGAATGGTGCAGTTTGTTTCAACTACAAACAAGATTTTGGAAAATACATACGCTAAATACATACGATTTTGTGTGTGCTTTGACGTCCCATGTCCCCACTGGCTGACAGTCAAGTCGTGTAAATTCATGACCTCTGTAACACTGTTTGATCTGAATGTGTGATCTTTCATTGCAGTTATCTGCCTGTGTAAGAGAGAGACATGTGATTTCTGGGGGTTTTGCTGACTGGAATGCTTACAAATGTCTTTATGTTAACGAATTAAGGAAAGAGTCGTGAGTCTCAGTGCTAAAACAATGGGTAAGAAGCTACAGTTAACACACTGAAGAAACTCTGCAACTATCTGTTACAATGTCTGCTCCGAGAAATCCTAATACCCCTAGATGAATGCTGTGTATTCACCAACAGGACCTGTTAAATGAGAGAGAACCTGACTTCTGCTCCAAACAAAAACCCAAGATGTTAGTTTGGCAATTTATTCATGAAGATATAGTAAAGACCTTGTTTGTTTAACCTTGAGCAGGGCGTCAACAACCCAAAGAACGTGTCTTAAGGCCGAGGGTTTTATTTAGGAGGTAGAAAAATTTATTTAAAGATGGTGTGTTTTTAAAGAAACGGGTGTATCGTCCATAATGGTAAAAAAATTAATAATAAAAAAATGGTTGTATTTCAATGTGAAAGAAATACCCCCAACATGATCTCAGAGAGGATGTATATAGTATATATGATCAAAAAAATATTTAAAAAAAATATAAATTTTATTTCTCGAATTTCGCCGGGGTTTTATGACAGTGAGCAATCAAATACATATAAACCCAAAGTTATAAAAGCACGCAAATTATTTTAGGTAAAGGTTGAAAATATTTGAACAATTATTGCAAATTTCAACAGAACAGAATATTAGACATTTAGTGTAAACTAGTGTTTAAAAAATCTCTGAAATATTTCGGTGAAAATTTTTTTCCATATTAAATGCAGCATATTAGAAAAGATAGTACAGACTTTGTTGATCAGTTAGAAACTCATACTTTATAACAATTGTTTAGGAGCATCTGAATCTGGCAAATAACTTTTATTCCTTTTAGGCATGCAATAAAAGTTAATAACACATTAGAAAGAAATGACGTGTACACTACTGCTGCGGATATTAAGTCAAACTATTTGTTCAACATGATCCATAGAGTAGCAGAAACCTATGGCACCTCATGAATACCATGTGAAGGATTAAGGTGACGAGTCACCTTAAGGGTCACCTTCACAACAGCATTGCCCATTGACACGTCTTCTAACATGTCAACATATAAGAAAAGGCAAAAATTAATTTGAGATATATAAGATTATATTTCATCAAATATAAGATATTATAATGAAAAACATAATAATATTATTTAACAAGGTCTGCCGTTCAGCCCTCTTAAGTGTAAGAGCATTATCAGTATTGTACAGCAGTTGGGGACAGTAGTCAGATGTCAGATGAAAAACAACTTTTTTTAGTCACAGTGCCAAACTACTGCAGAATATTCTGATCCTTCTTTTTCAGCCTGAAGGACTGGCATTTATTTAACAGACAGATGGCACAGCCATATACTTGGTCAGAGAATTTGGGAATTTCTTTAAGAAAGGTTCATTGTTTTTGTTCCTTTTTCATAGCGTCAGTTTTTATACTTATTTTGGTTAGTGACATAAACTGTTTATTAGGTGGTGACAGATTTCGTTAACAGGTAATGATGATAGGTGAAGATTAAGTTGGTATGTGTGTACAAAATAAAAATGTCTATATGTATATTTGTCTGCTATGTTCATTTTCATATTCAGGTTTTTTTTATTATTATTCATTTCATTATTATTTTTTAAGTATCTTCAACCTAGGAGAGTGTGGCATCTAACATAATGTATGAATGTAGGTATATGGATTCCACCATGCACTCCACCGGCACCCTAGTTAAAAAGCAAGTCAAACATGTTACATCTTCCAAGATCAGGCAGTGCAGGAGTAAGGAAAATAAAAGCACATCATCTGTTTAAATTATATCTATGATTAAGTTCACATTCAATTAAGAAATGAAGCTCATGTTAAGGCTATTTCTTCCACAGATGTCTTCAGAAGAAATTGATGACCATTTCCATAGGCAATGAGGCTGCATTTTAAAATAAACACCCGCATGCAGATTCAGAAGGTATGGTATTGAGGTAAGACAGACAGGAATATTTGAAATTAAATTTATAATATTTGCAATGATGGATACAAGCCATATGAAAACCAAGTAGATGAAACGGTTTTGAGCAGTGGATGGTGATACTCAATGATCTTATAATTTACTGCATTTGTAATGGTGATGTTTTTTCAAATTAACTTGAACACTCTTTTGGTGGATTCATGTTAAAAATATGTTCTGCGGGGGATTGATGTCACGAAATATATACAGTAAAAGAATCCAGAATGTGATCATATAGGGAGCCATGATGTGTTCCACCAGAAAAGTATCAGAAGTCCAGATAAGACTATTGAGTTCATTGTCTGACATCTTGCATGGCATGTGGGTCCATATTTTCATCACAGGATGGGGAATTATATGTCAGATTACTTTGAACAAACTTTTACATACAACAAGTTTTAAACATCCACAATAGTCTGGGAGTCGTGTATTAGACCTGTACTTGAGCATTTTGCTTATAAATATATACACTCTATCTGAAAACATTCAAACCCCTGTCAGAAATTAAGCTTAATTTTCAGACAGCCAAGTCTATGCTACTATTGTCTTGGAGGACATTGTCGGAACACTGAATGAGTATGACAGATCATTCTTTCACCCTTCAAATTAGACAGGTTTAAAACAGGCACTTAGGCACCGGCATGTTGCGAGCGGTTTAGACATTAATGGCTGTGTGTTGAGTTATTTTGAGGGGACAGCAAATTGACACTGTTACACAAGCTGTACACACACTACTTTACATTGTAGCAAAGTGTCATTTCTTCAGTGTTGTCACATGAAAAGATATCATCAAATATTTACAAAAACGTGAGGGGTGTACTCACTTTTGTGAGATACTGTATATATGCCATTATATCTGCTCATAACGGTATGAATACTTTGTGATAACAAGAAAACAAAATTAACATAACGCATGAAACAATTAATTAAATGTAAATGCATGTAAATGCCTGGTTTCTTATGGCCATATTTTATAATTGATGAATTTTTTTCTGCCCTGCGATGGACTTGCATCTTGTCCAGTTTGTACCCTGCCTTGTTCCCGATGCTCCCTGGGATTGGCTGAAGGGTCCCCCGTGACCCTGAAGAAGGAGTGAGTGGTAGAAGATGGATGGAATTTTTTCCCGGATGTTTTTGGTATGTTAAACAAATGTCACACCAGCGCAGGAATCCATCAGAGACTCCACATACTAGAACACACCATGGCTTACAAACATAGCTGCCATGAACTATAATCCCGTGCTACAATATTACTTCACGTTTTTGATCTGTTTGCCAGTTTTTTAATAAATTCTAAACTGCATTTACATCCATCTGTGAATCTGTCGCATGACAACAAAGCACACAAAATAAATAAGTACGACTTAAAAAACAAAATAAATAATAAGTACAACTTTTATTCTGTAACTTTTTATTTTACTTTACTCTTTATAACTACTGTAAATAAAGCAAACAAACAAGCAAGTAAACAAACAACTGAATGAATAAATACATTCATTAATAACCTGCCTTTTTAGTATGAGAAGAAGTTTTGTCATGAAAATGAATAAATATGAGTGGGTGGAGCTACATGTGGAGACATCAGAGACGAATACACAACACTAGCATTTATTTCTAAAGCTAGAGGTCTGAACTAAACTCTCAGGCTAACAATGGTACTGCTCTTCTTGTTTTTCTTCACTATTACTGATATTGGTAAGTCATGAAATTATTGTTTTTATAATAAACAAAAAGTATGATTTCCACTTGACTTTATTTTGAATAACTGTTCATGATATGATGGTAATGTATTTATAGTAGAGGCTGCTGACAACAGCATTACACCAGATCAAACCAGCATGTCTGTAATTGAAGGCAGCAACACCACACTCTCCTGCACATATACTGGATCAGTTTGGAGTCTCCACTGGTATCAACAAAAACCTGGATCAAGACCAGAGTTTCTGCTTCTGATTGATAAAGACAGTGAACATGTCACAGAGGCTCAACCACCTCATCCACATCTGTCAATAAAACTTGATAAACAGAATCCGAAAGTGGATCTGCTCATCTCCTCTGCTACAGTGACAGACTCTGCATTGTACTACTGCGCTCTGAGGCCCACAGTGACAGGAAAACCAACTACACAGTGCAAAAAGCGCTGCACCTGTCTGGAGTCATGCTTTTCTCACAAGATGGAGCTATTTACATCTTTACCTCTTTCATGCTCAAGCAACTGTCCATGATGTCAGTTAACTTTTGAAGCTCAACCATTATTTGTGTAATCTGCTACTGTTTATTTCTGAGTTAATCATTCTTACCATTGGCATCTTAAAATGCTAATAATTGGTTAAAAATGCAACTGTTTTTTTTTTTTTATTAACCATAGCTTTGTGGACAATAAACTCATGACCCATCAAGGGTGTATTCCTGCTCCTTGCCCAGTGTTCCTGGTATAGGATTGATATCTACTGTGACCCTGACCATGATAATTTGCCCGCTAAAGATGAATAAATGTATGTGCGTATGCATATATAGACAGTTATGTACATGTTCTGTTGTTATGAAATTATGTAATATACATGTTCCTGCATGCACCTGTCAGTTAACAACACATTTACAAATAACCTGTTGACACCATTACCTTTGTACACAGTTCCTATGTAGGTTATTAGGGAAATTAATGGTATTTAATGTTTATTATTATTACTTTACTGTACATGCTACAAATTGCTGAATACATTCACCGAGGTGATTTTATGGCAATCAAACATTATTCAGGTTTTTTTAATGTTATGCTCAAATTTATATGCACTTTAATCAGATGTGAGTTTATTCATACTGATATGCTAAAGATGAAATTGATGAATAAGGAAATGGTCGGTGGAAATTGTATTTAAAATTAGATTTGAACATACAGAGCATTGATGCATCAGGATCATTGACTACGTTTACATGGACACCAGTAATCTAATTATTGACCTTAATCTAAGTAAGGTAATAATGTGATTAAGCTCTTTACATGAGTCGCTTTTAGAATACTCCTGTCATGTTCCCGTTATCCATGTTATAGATCATAATTAGATTAACAGCCCACGTCATTACGTCACCACGCCACAACGTTCGACGTCACTCCAAAATTTCATGTATCAACATACAGTTGGTCTTCGTTATGGTACCGTATACAGTTTTGGGTGTTTTTGTTAATTGTTTAATCTTAATTGTTTAATCATCCTTGTTGAAGGTGGTTGAATCTGTCACAAGGCGTGACGGCAGACAAGGATATAGGCTAAGGCTATGGCATAAACAGGACATGAAACCGAGATTCGCTATAGTTGCACTCGAGCTCTACATGGCATACGTACATAGATACAACGCATTCAACCGCGCCGCGTGAAGCACGGCTCACGGTATATATCCACACAGTCATTAGCCCGCAATCGCTACCAGCTGTGGGCACTTCCGCATACGTCACACATGACGCAAGGGGGCGAAAACTTTACTTCACCCCGGAAGAAGTACGCGCAGGCGCAACAGCACTCAGCCCACGCTGTTACTCCGGGAGAACCATGACATTTACAATGGATGAGACAACACCTCCTCCTCTACCAGTTGAATGAGGCTGGTGTACATAATTATATCCAGGAGGACTGGCTTCATTTAATGCTATGAATGTTGTGATTGTAGAAGATGTACTTACAGTAGGCAGCCACTTGGTGAGTAGATGTTGTCTGACAGTAGTTCTGCTCCGAGGCTGCTGGGTTGCAGGCCATCAGGATGAAACAACTGAGGACACTCCCAGAACAGATTCCAGTTATTAACAAACAGCAGATTCTGTTCATAACACCAAGAAACTAACCAGTCATTCAAAGCAAGAAGTCTACGGAGCCTTTCAGCTCCACATCTGTATGTGGGAAGAGGTCCAGAGATGATGATCTTCGTGGTGGGTGATCTGCCTCGTACTGACTCGATCAGGCTGGCGAAGTCTCTCTTCAGAACCTCTGTCTGCAGCAGCCTGATGTTTGCCCCCGTGTGCAGCACGACCGCTCCAATGCTCTCGTCCTTCTTCAGGATCCCAGGTACCTGCACAATGACATCAAGGACACGAGCACCAGAAAAACAATGTGTGTGCGCCTTACCCTTTGTTGAAGCCACGCGGATGTTTCGCACAATGGAGTCAATGATGATCACAGCGTTTGGTCTGGTCTGACAGAGAGGGCTGAAGCAGTTCCTGTTTGGGATCTCCGAAACGGCGGCCACGTAACCCCGATAGTAGAAGGAGCCAACCCGCTGAGAAACGTTCCTGTCAGAACTCCAGGACTGTAGCGATTGCGCAGTTCACTGGGTGTAGCTGACGTTCCTCACACCACCAGACAAAAAGGCGCCACTTGAGCGCATACAATTTCCTTGTAGATGGTGCTCTAGCGTTTAACATGGTCTCTACCACCTCGTCGTGCGACCAGAATCTATGAGCTGGTGCCCCTCAGGGGCCAGACCCACAGCTTCCTTAGTTCTTGCCAAGGATGATAAATGAACCCTGCGGCTTTTGAGACGGTAGGTCCACCCTAAGGGCTCAAATGGGGCACCTGACAGACCTTCCAGGACCACAGGAGGTCCCAGGAAGGTATGCGCGGCCTGCAGATGAGCCGCAGCCGTCTGACACTACGCATGAACCTTAAAGTTAGAGGATGTTGCCCCACAGAGGCTCCATCAACAGGGGCATGGCTGGCCGAAACAGCGGCCCAGTAACCTTGATTGTAGAAGGAGCCCAGCCCACTGAGAAACGTTCTGTAAGAACTCCAGGACTGTAGCAATTGCGCAGTTCTCTGGGTCTAGGTGACGTTCCTCATGCCACAAGACAAAAAGCTGACACCTGAGTGCATTTGATTTCCTTGTGGATGGGATCCACTCCAGGGGCTTGAATGGGGCAGCCGACAGACCTTCCAGGACCATAGAAGGTCCCAGGAAGGTATGCATGGCCTGCAGATGGGCCGCAGCCATCTGACACCATGCATGAACCGCAACGGTATAGGATGTTGCCCCACAGAGGCTCCATCAACAGGGTCATGGCTGGCCGAAACGGCGGCCAAGTACCCTGATTGAAGAAGGAGCCCAGCCCGCTGAGAAACGTTCTGTAAGAACTCCAGGACTGTAGCAATTGTGCAGTTCACTGGGTCTAGGTGACGTTCCTCATGCCACAGGACAAAAAGCTGACACTTGAGTGCATACGCTTTCCTTGTGCATGGTGCTCTAGCTTTTAACATGGTTTCAACAATCTCAGTTGTGAGACCTGAATCTATGAGCTGATGCCCCTCAGGGGCCAGACCCACAGTTGCCGAGTTCTGGCCGAGCGTGATAAATCAGCCCTCCGGCTTGAGACAGTAGATCCGCTCTAGGGGCTCGAATGGGGCAGCCGACAGACCTTCCAGGGCCATAGAAGGTCCCAGGAAGGTATGCGCGGCCTGCAAATGGGCCTCAGCCATCTGAGACCACGCATGAACCTCGAAGTTAGAGGATGTTGCCCACCAGAGGCTCCCTCAACAGGGTGTGGCTGGCCGAAATGGCGGCCACATAACCCTGATTGTAGAAGGAGCTCACACCGCTGAGAAATGTTATTGTAGGAGCTCCAGGACTGTAGCTATTGCGCAGTTACTGGGTCCACAGTGAATCCCTGCGGACGGGAATCTCCCAAGGAGTGCCATCTCGCAGAGATATTATCTCTCAGAACCATGTTCGAGCTGCCAAAAAGGTGCTACTAGCAGGCTATCTTGGCGAACTCTCGCTAGAGCTAGTGGGAGCAGTAATGGGGGGGCAGCATACAGATGTGACCTCAGCCACATGTGTGGATTCCACCCTAGGCTCCCAAGATACAGCTTTATCTAGCTCAGTGTTGATAGGATTGACACTACGCCTGTTGGGGATAGAAACGTCCTCATCGTAGTAGAATCCTATAACCCATAGAAAAGTTGTCCACTGCACCGGGGAAAGCCAACTTTTCTGAGATTCAACCAGAGCCCCCAGTTCTTCACGTGGGTGTGAACAACATCTCAATGTTGAACCGCCAGCTCCCTGGATCGTGCTAGAATTAACCAGTCGTCCAGATAGTTTGGTACACAGATGCCCTGGAGTCCCAATGGAGCCAGAGTGACATCCATGCACTTTGTGAAGGTGCGAGGGGATAAAGCTAGCAATATTCCTATGCGGAAACACGCACCTTTTAGATCTATCGCCACAAACCAGTTATCGAACTGGATCTGTGGCACGATAAGTTTGAACATCAGCCTCTGAACCTGTATGTCCGAAGAGTACGGTTCAGATGATGCAGATCTAAACTTGGCCGCATATTCTCACTTTTTTGCGGAACCAGAAATGTAGACCGGCTGTAGACCTCCCTCGCTGAGGGAATGGGGTACATGTTTCAGGACCCCATTGTCCAAAAGGGAGCTTACTTCCTGCGCTAACGTCGGGCTCTGGTCTATGCTGACTTCTGTGGTGAGCACACCTGTGAACGGGGGGGTAGAGCTATAACTGGACCCGGTAACCCTTTCTATGGTAGACAGAACCCATGGAGACACATTTGGCCGTAGCTTGCAGGCTGCCCGATGGACTTCTAGTGACGTTAGCTATTCATTATTCTATTGGAGAGTAGCATCAGATTTTCGTTGCCCTGTGACAGCTTGCTGACCAGGGAACACGAAAACTTGGGGACCACCTTGGCTAGGGGAGGCCCTACAGTAGCACTGGGGGCTACCTGCCCTAACAACCTCATGTCCCCGGATACATCCCTCCACAGCCCCTCAGGACCGCTCATCTTTGCCTGCTTGGCCTTCATGACCATTCTCAGATCAGGCCTAATAGCAGACCGCGACTGTGGCCGCCCGGTTCCCCTGGCTGTCTGCGGGGGTTGGCGGGCTGCCATACTCGCCTTCTGAGTTTCCCCCATACTAGTGCTGGCCCAGGCTCCACTCGTGGACACCCGGATGAGCTTGAGACAACTTTTTTTTGCCATAAGTCGAGCTCACTCAGCAGGTCTGCTTGGTAGGCCTGCAACCCTGTAATTGTCTGCAGTGACCCACAAGCAAGACTACTACTGCATAGGCTTGCCCACCAATGCTTCTTTTAATTTGTTTCCACCTTGGATGCAAGCTTTCACTGGGTAATCACTTCAAGCAGCTCTTTATAGGCTGCTCTCAGTTTTTAACACATCCTTCTAACTCTTCGGAGTCAGAGAGGGATTATTACCCCTTTGGCTTTCCATAGCGGGAGGAGCAGTCACGACGCGAACTCCAAAATCCAGCGGAGAGCTGAACCCGGAAGACAGAGCAAGAGATAGAGCAGCGCTCGTCTCCGGCTCCTCTTCCGGATTTAAGAGATCCCCCGAACCTGAGACAGTTGGCTGCCTCAGCAGCGGCCGGCCCAGATCCACGAGGCTTTGAAACCCAACTCGCTCGGCTTCCGTTTTTGTTTTTTTTCGAGAAGAGCGCGAGTTTAGCTGCTTAATGTAGCGTTACCAGGAGCAGCCTCTCGAGGTTGCCATCGCATACTACACCACTAACACTTCACCCAGAAAGTGTGCACTTTTCCCCTGTGATGAAACTGGAGCACGTTACACACATCTTTAACTCTTTCTCGCTCATTACTTACCTCTCCTTTTCTTTAAAAAGGAATAGAAAAGTTAAGAGATTTTGAGAAAATATCGAGTAGAAATGAAGCGTTTTTGTCACAGAAACAACAGACATTCAGTCTCGCTGAAGATAATAAGGCTGGCGGCGTGGTTCACAGGTGCCACATATATATCATGCGACGCGCTTAATTGCCATGTCACTTGATCATGGCAGGCCTATAAGTAGAGGCATGATTTTACACAAGCTTCAAATACCGGTCACGCGCACAAGGTGTTCCCATACTGCTAAATGCAACGTCAAAGTTCCCTTTGAAAGGGAACACACGGCGTAGAGGGGCTAGGAGTGGTAATACCACTCTGCGTGCTTACCATGGATCTATCAACAACCATTGTTTCTGATTTTCGGAAACCATTATGTTCGAGTTTTAACGTATTTTTCCCCTACTTTTCTAGTTCCTCTTTTATTTATTTATAATTTTTTTATTATTATGGTGACTTTGATCTGACCATTATTGAGCAAGCAAGGACCTTGGCTGTCTTTGTACTTTTCTTCTTTATCATTTGTAAGTGGATGTATTTCTTTATTTGTCAATAGTACATGTTTAATATGATTCTTAAACTATAAACGAATGTTTGTTATTCACTTTGGTTTATTCCATGTGTTCCATGTCTGAGTGTGTCTGTGTGTGTATGCTTCCATTTTCTGTCGAGGCTATGTAATGTCTGACTCAGGGGGGCCTTCTTTTTATGAGGAAAAGGATATAACATTGTTCTTTTTTCCCTTACAGCTGCACAACTTATGCGTAGACCTGAACAATCGCTATCAACTAGCACATCTTACTGCTGATCTGTCTCTTCTGGTTGATGTTTTTTAGGCTGAGTTTGTTGTTTCTGGTTTCCCTCATTCTTGTTAAATTCTCATTCTCCACATTTGGTGCCCTTGTGTTTTATTTCTGTCATAAATTTTATCCAAGACATCTTGAAGCTGTCATTACAAGGCTTCTCCACTAAGTAATAAATAATTTTCAGTCAGTGTGTTCAATAATTTTTTCCTGTGTCATTCCACATTATTACACATAACCTCACTTATGGACTTTAATGTTGTCACGTTTTGTAGGCGGAGATGGAAGCAAGTGCAGGTAATGCAGAATCAATGTCAATAATTCAAAGGGGTAAGGCAAAGTCCGTGGTCGAGAAACAGGCAGGGGTCGGGCGATCAGGCAAACAAACAAAACTAGGCAAGGTAAAGAATCGAGGTCGAGAGCAAAAAGAGTGGTCATAATCACTTTAGCGAAACACACTGATAAGGCCTGGAGAACGGCAGAGAACAAGTTAACTGTACGTTTACTTCGCACCATCTAAATGTTCCCAAAGTCTCCTTTATGCTGTGTGCATGTGTTTGTGATTGGTTCCAGGTGTGTGTAGTTAGAACTCCGGAGAAGGCGAGCGCATGCATGTGTGGAAGTGTAGTCCTCAGTGGCCATGTTTGTAGTTTGTGGTGCCTCCTAAGAAACTGAGTTACAATTAGGCTTTGATATGATAAATGTTTGGATTTCTTTATGTGTGGATTTCTTGGGTAAATAGTGATGTCTGGTAAAAATTTCATGTGAATAACCTCATTGGAAATATATTTAATGAAAAAAATGTTGACGTGTCCAATACTTATTTCCCCCACTATAGATGATCGCGTCATCCACATTGATTTGGGTCTAGTATGCAAACTGCAGCAGATCATGGAAGTCACTTACGATCAGTTTCACTTACGATCAGATTTTTAGGCGAAACAATAGTTGCCTTTAAATTTTGACTTTCATTCAGCATGTCACCTGCGTTTAACGCCAGGGAATGAACCCAAAAAAATGTCCAGTAAAATGTTCTTGCGTGACCAGGCTTTTAAGCTCAGTCACTCACCGTTTCATAGAACATGATTTTAATTGCTTTTGATCAATTGTCTGGTGTTGTAGAGGTATGCACACTACATGCTCACTCGCAGATTTGGCTCACATAGTAAAATCATGTTTCACCTGGAGAGATCTCCACTGAAGTTTGCCTGATTCATAAATCTCTCTTTCTCATGAAAATAACCCTGAGAGCTGTTGATTATGTAATGCAGACTGGGAAATCAGAGCTAGAATTGTATTCAGGGCTGAAGTGTGATTTCCACACTGTGAATGTTGTATTTGTGGTGAGTCGGAGGAGTTATTATCAATATTAGACTGTGGTCTAAAGCTGATCCTAGTAGATGGATTGGTGACTTTAAATTGCCCCTAGGTGTGAATGCGTGTGCAAATGGCTGTGTGTGTGTGTGTGTGTGTGTGTGAGAGAGAGAGAGAGAGAGTAAATAATTATATATTGTTGCAAATATATAAATTTGCTAAATTAAAAGTAATATGTTGTCAGCTCATTCCTCTCTTGGTCTATCTGTAATGTACTGCATGGACTGTATGTGGAATAAACTTTTATTAGTGGTAAGGTTTTTCTCCTTGGCGAACACAAGATGGCAGACTCACATCTTATTGTGGGCAAAGCACTAGAGTAACACACATCCCTCTAAAAATTAATCTATAAACTATTAAACCTCTGTGATATAGACTATACCTGTTTTCCATCTTACATGCTATTCAAATATTATCCTAACCCCTTCCCTGGTTACTCTTAGCAGCTAAGTTGATTCAAACACACACACACACACACACACACACACACACACACACACACACACACACACACACACACACACACACACACCTGTTTTAAGGCCTGGCATCTTTCAAATATTGCCAAGACCAGCAGTGACAACAAATTCTACCTATCCATCTATCCATCTATCGATCGATCGGTCGGTCGGTCGGTCGGTCTGTCTGTCTGTCTGTCTGTCTGTCTGTCTGTCTGTCTGTCTGTAATCTCACAAAAGTGAGTACACCCCTCACATTTTTGTAAATATTTTATTATATCTTTTCATGAGACAACACTGAAGAAATGACACTTTGCTACAATGTAAAGTAGTGAGTGTACAGCTTGTGTAACAGTGTACATTTACTGTCCCCTCAAAATAACTCAACACACAGCCCTTAATGTCTTAACCGCTGGCAACAAAAGTGAGTACAAGTTTGATGCAGTGTATACAGCATATGCAGTGTACCTGTATGGTCTAAGCAGTGACAGGTTGACCCCCCACCCCTTCAACCTCTGCAGCAATGCTGGCAGCACTCATACGTCATTGAGGGAACCATGAATGCCAACATGTACTGTGACATACTGAAGCAGAGCATGATCCCCTCCCTTCGGAAACTAGGCCACAGGGCAGTATTCCTGCATGATAAGGACCAAAAACCACACCTCCAAGACGACCACTACCTTGCTAAAGAAGCTGAGGGTGAAGGTGATGGACTAAACCCTATTGAGCATCTGTGGGGCATCCTTAAACGGAACGTGGAGGAGCAGAAAGTCTCTAACATCCACCAGCTCCATGATGTCATCATGGAGGAGTGGATGAGAACGACGCAAAATATTGACACTTTGGGCCCAATTTGGAGATTTTCACTTAAGGGTATACTCACTTTTGTTGCGAGCGGTTTAGACATTAATGTCTGTGTGTTGAGTTATTTTGAGGGGAAAGCAAATTGATACTGTTACACAAGCTGTACACTCACTACTTTACATTGTAGCAAAGTGTCATTTCTTCAGTGTTGTCACATGAAAAGATATAATCAAATATTTACAAAAATGTGAGGGGTGTACTCACTTTTGTGAGATACTGTATATATGCATTTATATCTGCTCATAATGGTATGAATACTTTGTGATAACAAGAAAACAAAATTAACATAACACATGAAACAATTATTAAATGCAAATGCATGTAAATGCCTGGTTTCTTATGGCCATATTTTATTATTGATGAATTTTTTTCTGCCCTGCGATGGACTTGCATCTTGTCCAGTTTGTACCCTGCCTTGTTCCCGATGCTCCCTGGGATTGGCTGAAGGTTCCCCCGTGACCCTGAAGAAGGAGTAAGTGGTAGAAGATGGATGGAATTTTTTCCCGGATGTTTTTGGTATGTTAAACAAATGTCACACCAGCGCAGGAATCCATCAGAGACTCCACGTACCAGAACACACCATGGCTTACAAACATAGCTGCCATGAACTATAATCCCGTGTTACAATGTTACTACAGGTTTCTGTTTGCCAGGTTCTTAATAAATTCTAAACTGCATTTACATCCATCTGTGAATCTGTCGCATGACAACAAAACACACAAAATAAATAAGTACGACTTAAAAAACAAAATAAATAATAAGTACAACTTTTATTCTGTAACTTTTTTTTTACTTTACTCTTTATAACTACTGTAAATAAAGCAAACAAACAAGCAAGTAAACAAACAACTGAATGAATAAATAAATTAATTAATAACCTGCCTTTTCAGTATGAGAAGATGTTTTGTCATGAAAATGAATAAATATGAGTGGGTGGAGCTACATGTGGAGACATCAGAGACAAATACACAACACTAGCATTTATTTCTAAAGCTAGAGGTCTGATCTAAACTCTCAGGCTAACAATGGTACTGATCTTCTTGTTTTTCTTCATTATTGCTGATATTGGTAAGTCATGAAATTATTGTTTTTATAATAAACAAAAAGTATGATTTCCACTTGACTTTATTTGGAATAAATGTTCATTATATGATGGTAATGTATTTATAGCAGAGGCTGCTGACACCATTACACCAGATCAAACCGCCATGTCTGTAATTGAAGGCAGCAACACCACACTCTCCTGCACATATACTGGATCAGTTTACAATCTCCACTGGTATCAACAAAAACCTGGATCAAGACCAGAGTTTCTGCTTCTTATTGATAAAAACGGTGAACATGTCACAGAGGCTCAACCACCTCATCCACATCTGTCAATAAAACTTGATAAACAGAATACGATCTGCTCATCTCCTCTGCTACAGTGACAGACTCTGCATTGTACTACTGCGCTCTGAGGCCCACAGTGACAGGAAAACCAACTACACAGTGCAAAAAGCACTGCACCTGTCTGGAGTCATGCTTTTCTCACAAGATGGAGCTATTTACATCTTTACCTCTTTCATGCTCAAGCAACTGTCCGTGATGTCAGTTCACTTTTGAAGCTCAACCATTATTTGTGTAATCTGCTAATGTTTATTTCTGAGTTAATCATTCTTACCATTGGCATCTTAAAATGCTAATAATTGGTTAAAAATGCACTGTGATATCCACTGTGACCCTGACCATGATAATTTGCCCGCTGAAGATGAATAAATGTATGTGTGTATGCATATATAGACAGTTATGTACATGTTCTGTTGTTATGAAATTATGTAATATAAATGTGTCCTGCATGAACCTGTCAGTTAACAACACATTTAAAATTACCTGTTGACACCATTACCTTTGTACACAGTTCCTATGTAGGTTATTAGGGAACTTAATGGTATTTAATGTTTATTATTATTACTTTACTGTTCATGCTACAAATTGCTGAATACATTCACCGAGGTGATTTTATGGCAATCAACCATTATTCAGGTTTTTTTAATGTTATGCTCAAATTTATATGCCCTTTAATCAGATGTGAGTTTATTCATACTGATATGCTAAAGATGAAATTGATGAATAAGGAAATGTTAAGTGGAAATTGTATTTAAAATTAGATTTGAACATACAGAGCATTGATGCATCCGGATCATTGACTACGTTTACATGGACAGCAGTAATCAAACTATTGACCTTAATCTAAGTAAGGTAATAATGTGATTAAGCTCTTTACATGAGTTGCTTTTAGAATACTCCTGTCAAGTTCCCGTTATCCATGTTATAGATCATAATTAGATTAACAGCCCACGTCATTACGTCACCGCGCCACAACGTTCGACATCACTCAAAAATCTCATGCATCAACATACAGTTGGTCTTCGTTATGGTACCGTATACAGTTTTGGGTGTTTTTTTAAATTTTTTGTTTAATTGTTTAATCATCCATGTTGAAGGCGGTTGAATCTGTCACAAGGCGTGACGGCAGATAAGGATATAGGCTAAGGCTATGGCATAAACAGGACATGAAACCGAGATTCGCTATAGTCGCAGTCGAGCTCTACATGGCATACGTACATAGATACAACGCATTCAACCGCGCTGTGTGAAGCATGGCTCACGGTATATATCCACACAGTCATTAGCCCGCAATCGCTACCAGCTGCGGGCACTTCCGCATACGTCACACATGACGCTCAGCTCACGCTGTTACTCCGGGAGAACCGGGACATTTACAATGGATGAGACAACGCCTCCTCGTCTACCAGTTGAATGAGGCTGGTGTACATAATTATATCCAGGAGCACTGGCTTCATTTAATGCTATGTACCTGTTTGGTTTAATCCAAGTTTCCGTTAAACACTTTAAATTACATTCCTGATCAGTAATGATTTCGTTAACAATAAGAGACTTATACGCAAGAGATCTAATGATTAATAGTCCTAGCTTCAGATTAAAGGTGACGGATGTACATTCGGTATGATCTAATTTTATGTTAATTAGATTACTAAAACAAACTTTCCAAAATTTTCTATTAATTGAACATTGCTTATGATGAATGTTGTGATTGTAGAAGATGTACTTACAGTAGGCAGCCACTTGTTGAGTAGATGTTGTCTGACAGTAGTTCTGCTCCGAGGCTGCTGGGTTGCAGGCCATCAGGATGAAACCACTGAGGACACTCCCAGAACAGATTCCAGTTATTAACAAACAGCAGATTCTGTTCATAACACCAAGAAACTAACCAGTCATTCAAAGCAAGAAGTCTACGGAACATTTAAGCTCCACATCTGTATGTGGTAAGAGGTCCAGAGATGATGATCTTCGTGGTGGGTGATCTGCCTTGTACTGACTCGATCAGGCTGGCGAAGTCTCTCTTCAGAACCTCTGTCTGCAGCAGCCTGATGTTTGCCCCCTCGTGAAGCTACGAACGCTCCAATGCTCTCGTCCTTCTTCAAGATCCCAGGTACCTGCACAATGACATCAAGGACACGAGCACCAGAAAAACAATGTGTGTGTGCCTTACCCTTTGTTGAAGCCACGCGGATGTTTCGCACAATGGAGTCAATGACGATCACAGCGTTTGGTCTGGTCTGACAGAGAGGGCTGAAGCAGTTCCTGTTTGGGTTCTCAAACATCGGAGGTGGAGAGGTTCTCGCCCGGGGTATGGCTCTCACCTTTCGCTGCTGGTGCACACAAGGTCCGTGGTGAGTCGGAGCAGGCGTGACGGAGACCTCGAATGGAAAACTCTTGGGTGCACGTTCCCTGCACAGAGAAACGTCGGGTTACGCATGTAACCCTGTTCCCTGAGAAGGGAACGAGACGTTGCATTTAGCAGTATGGGAACACCTTGTGCGCGTGACCGGTATCTGTAGTTTGTGTAAAATCATGCCTCTACTTATAGGCCTGCCATGATCAGGTGACGTGGCAATTAAACGCGTCGCATGATATATGTATGGCACCTGTTAACCACGCCGCCAGCCTCTATTATCTGAAGCGAAGACGCAATTCACAGGCCAGCCCTGGTATGACAGCGCTATGCAATGTCTCGTTCCCTTCTCACATGCGTAACCCTGATGTTCCCTTTCAAAGGGAACTTCGACGTTGCATTTAGCAGTATGGGAACGGGAATACCCACTCCGTCATACCGAGGGTACGGCCTGTTCAAAAATACCCAACCTGAGGGTCACTGCAGGACACTCGAGCCTGGGGAGGAATGAATATCCAGGCTGTAATAACAAATGACCGTGTGAGGCATAGACCACCCTGCAGCCGCACACACATCCTGCAAGGAAACCCCTTTGGACAAAGCCTTCAACATTCCCAGTAGAGATGCACTGCTTTGACACAGCATCACTTTTCCTGTCGCTGCCAAAGCAGACTAGTAGCTGCTCTGACTTACGCCACTGGCCGGAGCGGTGGACATAAGTACAGAGAGCACTTACTGGACACGGCGGGTGCATCCTCTCTTGTTCTGGTCAGAGGACAGAGGAGGGGAGAAAGCCTGCAACACCACAGGGTGGGCAGCCAATGTAGGCACTTTAGGAATATAATCCGGCCTAGGATACAGGAATGACTTGGCTTATCTAGGGGTAAAGTCAAGGCAGGAGGGGCAACAGGGAGAGCTTGTAGACCTCCCACTCGCTTGAGAGATGTCAGGGCCTGTCAAAGAGCTACCTTTAGAGTCATAAGCTTCTCAGAGGCTGACTCTAAGGGCTCAAATGGGGTCCCTGACAGACCTTCCAGGACCACAGGAGGTCCCAGGAAGGTATGCGCGGCCTGCAGATTGGCCGCAGCCGTCTGACACCATGCATGAATCTTAAAGTTAGAGGATGTTGCCCCATGGAGGCGCCATCAACAGGGGCATGGCTGGCCGAAGCAGCGGCCCAGTAACCCTGATTGTAGAAGGAGCCCAACCCCCTGAGAAACGTTCTGTAAGAACTCCAGGACAGTAGCAATCGTGCAGTTCTCTGGGTCTAGGTGACGTTCCTCATGCCACAAGACAAAAAGCTGACACCTGAGTGCATTTGATTTCCTTGTGGATGGGATCCACTCCAGGGGCTCGAATGGGGCAGCCGACAGACCTTCCAGGACCATAGAAGGTCCCAGGAAGGTATGCATGGCCTGCAGATGGGCCGTAGCTGTCTGACACTATGCATGAACCTCAAAGGTAGAGGATGTTGCCCCACAGAGGCTCCATCAACAGGGTCATGGCTGGCCGAAACGGCGGCCAAGTACCCTGATTGAAGAAGGAGCCCAGCCCGCTGAGAAACGTTCTGTAAGAACTCCAGGACTGTAGCAGTTGTGCAGTTCACTGGGTCTAGGTGACGTTCCTCATGCCACAAGACAAAAAGCTGACACTTGAGTGCATACGCTTTCCTTGTGGATGGTGCTCTAGCTTTTAACATGGTTTCAACAATCTCAGTTGTGAGACCCGAATCTATGAGCTGGTGCCCCTCAGGGGCCAGACCCACAGTTTCCGAGTTCTGGCCGAGCGTGATAAATCACACCTCCGGCTTGAGACAGTAGATCCGCTCTAGGGGCTCGAATGGGGCAGGCGACAGACCTTCCAGGGCCATAGAGGGTCCCAGGAAGGAATGCGTGGGCTGCAGATGGGCCTCAGCCATCTGAGACCACGCATGAACCTCGATGTTAGAGGATGTTGCCCCACAGAGGCTCCCTCAACAGGGCGTGGCTGGCCGAAATGGCGGCCACATAACCCTGATTGTAGAAGGAGCTCACCCCGCTGAGAAATGATATTGTAGGAGCTCCAGGACTGTAGCTATTGCACAGTTACTGGGTCCACAGTGAATCCCTGCGGACGGGAATCTCACAAGGAGTGCCATCTCGCAGAGATATTATCTCTCAGAACCGTGTTCGAGCTGCCAAAAAGGTGCTACTAGCAGGCTATCTTGGCAAACTCTCGCTAGAGCTAGTGGGAGCAGTGATGGGGGGGCAGCATAAAGATGTGACCTCAGCCACATGTGTGGATTCCACCCTAGGCTCCCAAGATACAGCTTTATCTAGCTCAGTGTTGATAGGATTGACACTACGCCTGTTGGGGATAGAAACGCCCTCATCGTAGTAGAATCCTATAACCCATAGAAAAGTTGTCCACTGCACCGGGGAAAGCCAACTTTTCTGAGATTCAACCTGAGCCCCCAGTTCTTCACGTGGGCGAGAACAACATCTCAATGTTGTAAACCTCCCTCCCTGAGGGAACGGGGTACATGTTTCAGGACCCCATTGTCCAAAAGGGAGCTTACCTTGCCTCTAGCTTGCTGTTGATTATGTAATGCAGGCTGTGAAATCATAGCTATAATTGTGTTCAGGGCTGAAGTGTGATTTCCACACTGTGAATGTTGTATTTGTGGTGCGTCTGATGAGTTATCAATATTAGACTGTCGTCTAAAGTAGATGTATTGGTGACATTAAATTGCCCCTAGGTGTGTATGCGTGTGCAAATGGCTGTGTGTGTGTTTGTGTGTGTGTGTGTGTGTGTGTGTGAGAGAGAGAGAGAGAGAGAGATAGAGAGAGAGAGAGTAAATAATTATATATAGTTGCAAATATATAAATTTGCTAAATTAAAAGTAATATGTTGGCAGCTCATTCCTCTCTTGGTCTATCTGTAATCTACTGCATGGACTGTATGTAGAATAAACTTTATTAGTGGTAAGGTTTTTCTCCTTGGCGAACACAAGATACAACTTTTATTCTGTAACTTTTTTTTTTACTTTACTCTTTATAACTACTGTAAATAAAGCAAACAAACAAGCAAGTAAACAAACAACTGAATGAATAAATAAATGAATTAATAACCTGCCTTTTCAGTATGAGAAGAAGTTTTGTCATGAAAATGAATAAATATGAGTGGGTGGAGCTACACGTGGAGACATCAGAGACAAATACACAACACTAGCATTTATTCCTAAAGCTAGAGGTCTGAACTAAACTCTCAGGCTAACAATGGTACTGCTCTTCTTGTTTTTCTTCATTATTGCTGATATTGGTAAGTCATGAAATTATTGTTTTTATAACAAACAAAAAGTATGATTTCCACTTGACTTTATTTTGAATAACTGTTCATGATATGATGGTAATGTATTTATAGCAGAGGCTGCTGACAACACCATTACACCAGATCAAACCGCCATGTCTGTAATTGAAGGCAGCAACACCACACTCTCCTGCACATATACTGGATCAGTTTACAGTCTCCACTGGTATCAACAAAAACCTGGATCAAGACCAGAGTTTCTGCTTCTTATTGATAAAAACAGTGAACATGTCACAGAGGCTCAACCACCTCATCCACATCTGTCAATAAAACTTGATAAAATGAATCCGAAAGTGGATCTGCTCATCTCCTCTGCTACAGTGACAGACTCTGCATTGTACTACTGCGCTCTGAGGCCCACAGTGACAGGAAAACCAACTACACAGTGCAAAAAGCATTGCACCTGTCTGGAGTCATGCTTTTCTCACAAGATGGAGCTATTTACATCTTTACCTCTTTCATGCTCAAGCAACTCTCCATGATGTCAGTTCACTTTTGAAGCTCAACCATTATTTGTGTAATCTGCTAATGTTTATTTCTGAGTTAGTCATTCTTACCATTGGCATCTTAAAATGCTAATAATTGGTTAAAAATGCAACTGTTTTTTTTTTTAATTAACCATAGCTTTGTGGACAATAGACTCATGACCCATCAAGGGTGTATTCCTGCTCCTTGCCCAGTGTTCCTGGGATAGGGTTGATATCCACTGTGACCCTGACCATGATAATTTGCCCGCTAAAGATGAATAAATGTATGTGCGTATGCATATATAGACAGTTATGTACATGTTCTGTTGTTATGAAATTATGTAATATACATGTTCCTGCATGCACCTGTCAGTTAACAACACATTTACAAATTACCTGTTGACACCATTACCTTTGTACACAGTTCCTATGTAGGTTATTAGGGAAATTAATGGTATTTAATGTTTATTATTATTACTTTTCTGTACATGCTACAAACTGCTGAATACATTCACCGAGGTGATTTTATGGCAATCAAACATTATTCAGGTTTTTTTAATGTTATGCTCAAATTTATATGCCCTTCAATCAGATGTGAGTTTATTCATACTGATATGCTAAAGATGAAATTGATGAATAAGGAAATGGTCAGTGGAAATTTTATTTAAAATTAGATTTGAACATACAGAGCATTGATGCATCAGGATCATTGACTACGTTTACATGGAGAGCAGTAATCTAATTATTGACCTTAATCTAAGTAAGGTAATAATGTGATTAAGCTCTTTACATGAGTCACTTTTAGAATACTCCTGTCATGTTCCCGTTATCCATGTTATAGATCATAATTAGATTAACAGCCCACGTTATTACGTCACTGCGCCACAACGTTCGACGTCACTCCAAAATTTCATGTATCAACATACAGTTGGTCTTCGTTATGGTACCGTATACAGTCTTGGGTGTTTTTGTTAAATTTTTTGTTTAATTGTTTAATCATCCATGTTGAAGGCGGTTGAATCTGTCACAAGGTGGCATTTAATGCTGGCTTCATTTAATGCTGTGTACTCGTTTGGTTTAATCCAAGTTTCCGTAAAACACTTTAAATTACATTTCTGATCAGTAATGATTTTGTTAACAATAAGAGACTTATACGCAAGAGATCTAATGATTAACAGTCCTAGCTTCAGATTAAAGGTGCCGGATGTACATTCGGTATGATCTAATTTTATGTTAATTAGGTTACTAAAACAAACTTTCCGAAATTTTTTATTAATTGAACATTGCTTATGATGAATGTTGTGATTGTAGAAAATGTACTTACAGTAGGCAGCCACATGGTGAGTAGATGTTGTCTGACAGTAGTTCTCCAATGCTCTCATCCTTCTCATCCCCTGGACACGAGCACCAGAAAAACAATGTGTGTGCGCCTTACCCTTTGTTGAAGCCAGGCGGATATTTCGCACAATGGAGTCAATGACGATCACAGCGTTTGGTCTGGTCTGACAGAGAGGGCTGAAGCAATTCCTGTTTGGGATCTCAAACATTGGAAGTGGAGAGGTCCTCGCCCGGGGTATGGCTCTCACCTTTCGCTACTGGTGCACACAAGGTCCGTGGTGAGTCGGAGCAGGCGTGACGGAGACCTCGGCTGGAAAAGTCTTGGGTGCATGTTCCCTGCAAAGAGAAACGTCGAGTTAGGCATGTAACCCTGTTCCCTGAGAAGGGAACGAGACGTTGCATTTAGCAGTATGGGAACGCCTTGTGCGGGTGACCGGTATCTGAAGTTTGTGCAAAATCATGCCTCTAATTATAGGCCTGCCATGATCAGGTGATGTGGCAATTAAGCGCGTCGCACGATATATATATGGCACCTGTGAAACACTCCGCCAGCCTCTATTATCTGAAGCAAAGACGCAATTCACAGGCCAGCCCCGGTATGACAGCGCTATGCAACGTCTAACACATGCGTAACCCTGACGTTCCCTTTCAAAGGGAACTTCGACGTTGCATTTAGCAGTATGGGAACGGGAATACCCACCCCGTCATACCGAGGGTACGGCCTGTTCAAAAATACACAACCCGAGGGTCACTGCAGGACACTCGAGCCTGGGGAGGAATGAATATCCAGGCTGTAATAAAAAATGACCGTGTGAGGCATAGACTACCCTGCAGCCACACACACATCCTGCAAGGAAACCCCTTTGGACAAAGCCTTCAACATTCCCAGTAGAGATGCACTGCTTTGACACAGCATTACTTTTCCTGTCGCTGCCAAAGCAGACTAGTAGCTGCTCTGACTTAAGCCACTGGCCGGAGCGGTGGATGTAAGTACAGAGAGTGCTTACTGGACACAGCGGGTGCATACTCTCTTGTTCTGGTCAGAGGACAGAGGAGGGGAGAAAGCCTGCAACACCACAGGGGTGGGCAGCCAATGTAGGCACTTTAGGAATATAATCCGGCCTAGGATACAGGAAGGACTTGGCTTATCTAGGGGTAAAGTCAAGGCAGGAGGGGCAACAGGGAGAGCTTGTAGACCTCCCACTCGCTTGAGAGATGTCAGGGTCTGTCAAAGAGCTACCTTTAGAGTCATAAGCTTCTCAGAGGCTGACTCTAAGGGCTCAAATGGGGTCTTTGACAGACCTTCCAAGACCACAGCAAGGTCCCAGGAAGGTATGCATGGCCTGCAGATGGGCCGCAGCCGTCTGACACCACGCATGAACCTCAAAGGTAGAGGATGTTGCCCCACAGAGGCTCCATCAACAGGGTCATGCCTGGCCGAAACGGCGGCCAAGTACCCTGATTGAAGAAGGAGCCCAGCCCGCTGAGAAACGTTCTGTAAGAACTCCAGGACTGTAGCAATTGTGCAGTTCACTGGGTCTAGGTGACGTTCCTCATGCCACAAGACAAAAAGCTGACACTTGAGTGCATACGCTTTCCTTGTGGATGGTGCTCTAGCTTTTAACATGGTTTCAATAATCTCAGTTGTGAGACCCGAATCTATGAGCTGGTGCCCCTCAGGGGCCAGACCCACAGTTTCCGAGTTCTGGCCGAGTGTGATAAATCAGCCCTCCGGCTTGAGACAGTAGATCCGCTCTAGGGGCTCGAATGGGGCAGCCGACAGACCTTCCAGGGCCATAGAAGGTCCCAGGAAGGTATGCGCGGCCTGCAGATGGGCCTCAGCCATCTGAGACCATGCATGAACCTCGAAGTTAGAGGATGTTGCCCACCAGAGGCTCCCTCAACAGGGCGTGGCTGGCCGAAATGGCGGCCACATAACCCTGATTGTAGAAGGAGCTCACACCGCTGAGAAATGTTACTATAGGAGCTCCAGGACTGTAGCTATTGCGCAGTTACTGGGTTTACAGTGAATCCCTGTGGACGGGAATCTCCCAAGGAGTGCCATCTCGCAGAGATATCTCTCAGAACCATGTTCGAGCTGCCAAAAAGGTGCTACTAGCAGGCTATCTTGGCAAACTCTCACTAGAGCTAGTGGGAGCAGCGATGGGGGGGCAGCAATGGGGGGACCTCAGCCACATGTGTGGATTCCACCCTAGGCTCCCAAGATACAGCTTTATCTAGCTCAGTGTTGATAGGATTGACACTACGCCTGTTGGGGATAGAAACGCCCTCATCGTAGTAGAATCCTATAACCCATAGAAAAGTTGTCCACTGCACCGGGGAAAGCCAACTTTTCTGAGATTCAACATGAGCCCCCAGTTCTTCACGTGGGCGAGAACAACATCTCAATGTTGTAAACCTCCCTCCCTGAGGGAACGGGGTACATATTTCAGGACCCCATTGTCCAAAGGGAGCTTACTTCCTGCGCTAACGTCGGGCTCTGGTCTGTGCTGACTGCTGTGGTGAGCACACCTGTGAACAGGGGGTCGAGCTATAACTGGACCCGGCAACCCTTTCTATGGTAGACAGAACCCATGGAGACACATTTGGCCGTTGCTTGCACGCTCCCCGATGGACTTCTAGTGACGTTAGCTATTCCACATTCTATTGGAGAGAAGCATCAGATTTTCGTTGCCCTGTGACTGCTTGCTGACCAGGGAACACGAAAACTTGGGGACCACCTTGGCTAGGGGAGGCCCTACAGTAGCACTGGGGGCTACCTTCCCTAACAACCT
Organism: Ameiurus melas; assembly: GCA_012411365.1. Classification (NCBI taxonomy): domain Eukaryota; kingdom Metazoa; phylum Chordata; class Actinopteri; order Siluriformes; family Ictaluridae; genus Ameiurus; species Ameiurus melas. The sequence continues at coordinate 37,489,997 of CM022756.1, read as the reverse complement.
CATGTCCCCGGGTACATCCCTCCACAGCCCCTCAGGCCACTCATCTTTGTCTGCTTGGCCCTTATGACCATTCTCAGATCAGGCCTAAAAGCAGACCACGACTGTGGCCGCCCGGTTCCCCTGGCTGTCTGCGGGGGTTGGCGGGCTGCCATACTTGCCTTCTGGGTTTCCCCCATAATAGTGCTGGCCCAGGCTCCACTCGTGGACACCCGGATGAGCTTGAGACAACTTTTTTTGCCATATGTCGAGCTCACTCAGCAGGTCTGCTTGGTAGGCCTGCAACCCTGTAATTGTCTGCAGTGACGCACAAGCAAGACTACTACTGCATAGGCTTGCCCACCAATGCTTCTTTTAATTTGGTTCCACCTTGGATGCAAGCCGGCCCCTGTAATTACCTGCCGTCGGTGGAGAGAGGTAGCTAGCAAGCGCCTCCTCCACCTCGGGCATAGCTAAATAGCCATGCCATTCATTCCCACAATGGCAAAACAATCCAACATCGTGGGGTTATGACTATGGCTTAAGCATGGTTTTCCCCCAGAAGTTTAAAATTTTGTCATAACTTCTGGAAGACAGGGGAGTTTCTGCAGTGTGAAGTATTTACTTTCACTGGGTAATCACTTCAAGCAGCTCTTCATACGCTGCTCTTAGTTTTTAACACATCCTTCTAACTCTTCGGAATCAGAGAGGGATTATTACCTCTTTGGCTTTCCATAGCGGGAGGAGGAGTCGCGACGCGAACTCCAAAATCGAGCGGAGAGCTGAACCCGGAAGACAGAGCAAGAGATAGAGCAGGGCTCATCTCCGGCTCCTCTTCCGGATTTAAGAGATCCCCCGAACCTGAGACGGTTGGCTGCCTCGGCAGTGGCCGGCCCAGATCCGCGAGGCTTTGAAACCCAACCCGAGTTGAGCTGCTTAATGTAGCGTTACCATTCGCAGCCTCTCGAGGTTGCCATCGCATACTACATCACTAACACTTCACCCAGAAAGTGTGCACTTTTCCCCCGTGATGAAACGGGAGCATGTTACACACATCTTTAACTCTTTCTCGCTCATTACTTACCTCTCCTTTTCTTTAAAAAAAAGTTCAAGTGGAGGAAAATATTGAGTGGAAATTAAGCGGTTTTGTCACACAAACAACAGACATGCAGTCTCGCTGAAGATAATAAGGCTGGCGGCGTGGTTCACAGGTGCCATATATATATCATGCTACGCGCTTAATTGCCACGTCACCTGATCATGGCAGGTCTATAAGTAGAGGCATGATTTTACACAAGCTTCAGATACCGGTCACGCGCACAAGACGTTCCCATACTGCTAAATGCAACGTCGAAGATCTTGGCTGTCTTTGTGTGGATGTATTTCTTTACTTGTCAATAGTATCATAATGCAGGTAATGCAGAATCAATGTCAATAATTCAAAGGGGTAAGGCAACGTCCGTGGTCGAGAAACAGGCAGGGGTCGGGCGATCAGGCAAACAAACAAAACTAGGCAAGGTAAAGAATCGAGGTCGAGAGCAAAAACAATGGTCATAATCACTTTGGTGAAATACGCTGATAAGGCCTGGAGAACGGCAGAGAACAAGTTAACCGTACGTTTACTTCGCACCATCTAAATGTTCCCAAAGTCTCCTTTATGCTGTGTGTGCGTGTGTTTGTGATTGGTTCCAGGTGTGTGTAGTTAGAACTCCGGAGAAGGCGAGCGCATGCATGTGTGGGAAGTGTAGTCCTCAGTGGCCATGTTTGTAGTTTGTGGTGCCTCCTAAGAAACTGAGTTACAATTAGGCTTTGATATGATAAATGTTTGGATTTCTTTATGTGTGGTTTTCTTGGGTTAATATTGATGTCTGGTGAAAATTTCATGTGAATAACCTTATTGGAAATATATTTACTGAAAAAAAAGTTGAAGCGTTCAATACTTATTTCCCCCACTATAGATGATCGCGTCATCCACATTGATTTGGGTCTAGTATGCAAACTGCAGCAGATCATGGAAGTCACTTACGATCAGTTTCACTTACGATCAGATTTTTAGGCAAAACAATAGTTGCCTTTAAATTTTCACTTTCATTCAGCATGTCACCTGCGTTTAACGCCAGGGAATGAACCCCAAAAAATGTCCAGAAAAATGTCCTTGCGTGACCAGAGTTTTAAGCTCAGTCACTGACCGTTTCATAGAACCTGATTCTAATTGCTTTTGATCAGTTGTCTGGTGTTGTAGAGGTATGCACACTACATGCTCACTTGCAGATTTGGCTCACATAGTAAAATCATCTTTCACCTGGAGAGATCTCCACTGAAGTGTGCCTGATTCATAAATCTCTCTTTCTCATGAAAATAACCCTCAGAGCTGTTGATTATGTAATGCAGACTGGGAAATCAGAGCTAGAATTGTATTCAGGGCTGAAGTTTGATTTCCACACTGTGAATGTTGTATTTGTGGTGAGTCGGATGAGTTATTATCAATATTAGACTGTGGTCTAAAGCTGCTCCTAGTAGATGGATTGGTGACATTAAATTGCCCCTAGGTGTGAATGCGTGTGCAAATGGCTGTGTGTGTGTGTGTGTGTGTGTGGAGAGAGAGAGAGAGAGAGAGAGAGAGAGAAAATAATTATATATTGTTGCAAATATATAAATTTGCTAAATTAAAAGTAATATGTTGACAGCTCATTCCTCTCTTGGTCTATCTGTAATGTACTGCATGGACTGTATGTGGAATAAACTTTTATTAGTGGTAAGGTTTTTCTCCTTGGCGAACACAAGATGGCAGACTCACATCTTATTTGTGGGCAAAGAACTAGACTAACACACATCCCTCTAAAAATTAATCTATAAACTATTAAACCTCTGTGATATAGACTATACCTGTTTTCCATCTTACATGCTATTCAAATATTATCCTATCCCCTTCACTGGTTACTATTAGCAGCTAAGTTGATTCACACACACACACACACACACACACACACACACACACACACACACACACACACACACACACACACAAACACACAAACACACACCCAGCCTGGCATCTTTCAAAGTATTGCCAAGACCAACGTGACAACAAATTATTTCTATTTATCTATCTATCTATCTATCTATCTATCTATCTATCTATCTATCTATCTATCTATCTATCTATCTATCTATCTATCTATCTATCTATCTATCTATATCTATCTATCTATCTATCTATCTATCTATCTATCTATCTGTCTGTCTATAATCTCACAAAAGTGAGTACACCCCTCACATTTTTGTAAATATTTGATTATATCTTTTCATGTGACGACACTGAAGAAATGACACTTTGCTACAATAAAAGATATCATGAAATATTTACAAAAATGTGAGGGGTGTACTCACTTTTGTGAGATACTGTATATATGCCATTATATCTGCTCATAACGGTATGAATACTTTGTGATAACAAGAAAACAAAATTAACATAACACATGAAACAATTAATTAAATGTAAATGCATGTAAATGTCTGGTTTCTTATTTATTTTATTATTGATAAATTTTTTTCTGAACTGCGATTGACTTGCATCTTGTCCAGTTTGTACACTGCCTTGTTCCCGATGCTCCCTGGGATTGGCTGAAGGTTCCCCCGTGACCCTGAAGAAGGAGTAAGTGGTAGAAGATGGATGGAATTTTTTCCCGGATGTTTTTGGTATGTTAAACAAATGTCACACCAGCGCAGGAATCCATCAGAGACTCCACATACTAGAACACACCATGGCTTACAAACATAGCTGCCATGAACTATAATCCCGTGTTACAATGTTACTACAGGTTTCTGTTTGCCAGGTTCTTAATACATTCTAAACTGCATTTACATCCATGTGTGAATCTGTCGCATGACAACAAAACACACAAAATAAATAAGTACGACTTAAAAAACAAAATAAATAATAAGTACAACTTTTATTCTGTAACTTTTGTTTTTACTTTACTCTTTATAACTACTGTAAATAAAGCAAACAAACAAGCAAGTAAACAAACAACTGAATGAATAAATAAATTAATTAATAACCTGCCTTTTCAGTATGAGAAGAAGTTTTGTCATGAAAATGAATAAATATGAGTGGGTGGAGCTACATGTGGAGACATCAGAGACAAATACACAACACTAGCATTTATTTCTAAAGCTAGAGGTCTGATCTAAACTCTCAGGCTAACAATGGTACTGATCTTCTTGTTTTTCTTCATTATTACTGATATTGGTAAGTCATGAAATTATTGTTTTTATAATAAACAAAAAGTATGATTTCCACTTGACTTTATTTGGAATAAATGTTCATGATATGATTGTAATGTATTTATAGTAGAGGCTGCTGACAACACCATTACACCAGATCAAACCACCATGTCTGTAATTGAAGGCAGCAACACCACACTCTCCTGCACATATACTGGATCAGTTTACAGTCTCCACTGGTATCAACAAAAACCTGGATCAAGACCAGAGTTTCTGCTTCTGATTGATAAAGACAGTGAACATGTCACAGAGGCTCAACCACCCCATCCACATCTGTCAATAAAACTTGATAAACAGAATATGAAAGTGGATCTGCTCATCTCCTCTGCTACAGTGACAGACTCTGCATTGTACTACTGCGCTCTGAGGCCCACAGTGACAGGAAAACCAACTACACAGTGCAAAAAGTACTACACCTGTCTGGAGTCATGCTTTTCTCACAAGATGGAGCTATTTACATCTTTACCTCTTTCATGCTCAAGCAACTGTCCATGATGTCAGTTCACTTTTGAAGCTCAACCATTATTTGTGTAATCTGTTAATGTTTATTTCTGAGTTAATCATTCTTACCATTGGCATCTTAAAATGCTAATAATTGGTTAAAAATGCAACTGTTTTTTTTAATTAACCATAGCTTTGTGGACAATAAACTCATGACCCATCAAGGGTGTATTCCTGCTCCTTGCCCAGTGTTCCTGGGATAGACTTGATATCCACTGAAACCCTGACCATGATAATTTGCCCGCTAAAGATGAATAAATGTATGTGCGTATGCATATATAGACAGTTATGTACATGTTCTGTTGTTATGAAATTATGTAATATACATGTTCCTGCATGCACCTGTCAGTTAACAACACATTTACAAATTACCTGTTGACACCATTACTTTTGTACACAGTTCCTATGTAGGTTATTAGGGAAATTAATTGTATTTATTGTTTATTAATATTACTTTACTGTACATGCTACAAATTGCTGAATACATTCACCGAGGTGATTTTATGGCAATCAAACATTATTCAGGTTTTTTTAATGTTATGCTCAAATTTATATGCCCTTTAATCAGATGTGAGTTTATTCATACTGATATGCTAAAGATGAAATTGATGAATAAGGAAATGGTCAGTGGAATTTGTATTTAAAATTAGATTGAACATACAGAGCATTGATGCATCAGGATCATTGACTACGTTTACATGGACACCAGTAATCTAATTATTGACCTTAATCTAAGTAAGGTAATAATGTGATTAAGCTCTTTACATGAGTCACTTTTAGAATACTCCTGTCATGTTCCCGTTATCCATGTTATAGATCATAATTAGATTAACAGCCCACGTCATTACGTCACCGCGCCACAACGTTCGACGTCACTCCAACATTTCATGTATCAAGGTACAGTTGGTCTTCGTTATGGTACCGTATACAGTTTTGGGTGTTTTTGTTTAATTTTTTGTTTAATTGTTTTAACTTGAGCTCTACATGGCATACGTACATAGATACAACGCATTCAACCGCGCCGTGTGAAGCACGGCTCACGGTATATATCCACACAGTCATTAGCCCGCAATCGCTACCAGCTGCGGGCACTTCCGCATACGTCACACATGACACGAGGGGGTGAAAATATGACTTCACTCCGGAAGAAGTACGCGCAGGCGCAACAGCACTCAGCTCACGCTGTTACTCCGGGAGAACCGTGACATTTACAATGGATGAGACAACACCTCCTCCTCTACCAGTTGAATGAGGCTGGTGTACATAATTATATCCAGGAGGACTGGCTTCATTTAATGCTATGTACTCGTTTGGTTTAATCCAAGTTTCCGTTAAACACTTTAAATTACATTCCTGATCAGTAATGATTTCGTTAACAATAAGAGACTTATACGCAAGAGATCTAATGATTAATAGTCCTAGCTTCAGATTAAAGGTGACGGATGTACATTCGGTATGATCTAATTTTATGTTAATTAGGTTACTAAAACAAACTTTCCGAAATTTTCTATTAATTGAACATTGCTTATGATGAATGTTGTGATTGTACAATCCCAGAACAGATTCCAGTTATTAACAAACAGCAGATTCTGTTCATAACACCAAGAAACTAACCAGTCATTCAAAGCAAGAAGTCTACGGAGCCTTTCAGCTCCACATCTGTATGTGGGAAGAGGTCCAGAGATGATGATCTTCGTGGTGGGTGATCTGCCTCGTACTGACTCGATCAGGCTGGCGAAGTCTCTCTTCAGAACCTCTGTCTGCAGCAGCCTGATGTTTGCCCCCGTGTGCAGCACGACCGCTCCAATGCTCTCGTCCTTCTTCAGGATCCCAGGTACCTGCACAATGACATCAAGGACACGAGCACCAGAAAAACAATGTGTGTGCGCCTTACCCTTTGTTGAAGCCACGCAGATGTTTCGCACAATGGAGTCAATGATGATCACAGTGTTTGGTCTGGTCTGACAGAGAGGGCTGAAGCAGTTCCTGTTTGGGATCTCAAACATTGGAGGTGGAGAGGTCCTCGCCCGGGGTATGGCTCTCACCTTTCGCTGCTGGTGCACACAAGGTCCGTGGTGAGTCGGAGCAGGCGTGACAGAGACCTCGGCTGGAAAAGTCTTGGGTGCACGTTCCCTGCTATCTATCTATCTATCTATCTATCTATCTATCTATCTATCTATCTATCTATCTATCTATCTATCTATCTATCTATCTATCTATCTATCTATCTATCTATCTATCTATCTATCTATCTATCCATCTATCTATCTATCTGTCTCTCTGTCTGTCTGTCTTTCTGTCTATAATCTCACAAAAGTGAGTACACCCCTCACATTTTTGTAAATATTTGATTATGTCTTTTCATGTGACAACACTGAAGAAATGACACTTTGCTACAATGTAAAGTAGTGAGTGTACAGCTTGTGTAACAGTGTAAATTTGCTGTCCCCTCAAAATAACTCAACACACAGCCCTTAATGTCTTAACTGCTGGCAACAAAAGTGAGTACAAGTTTGATGCAGTGTCTACAGCATATGCAGTGTACCTGTATGAAAAAAAAGCATGAGAAAAAAAAAAAGTGAGTTAAATGAAAAGTTAAGAAAGAAGCCTGCGATACCGCTGAGAGAGTCAGGTCTGCTTGGGCAGGTGTGAGGCCTCACAACCCCAGATACCGGCCACGAGAGGTGGTGACTGCTTGGTGGGGACCCCGGAAGGGGAAAAGGTAAAAATCCTTGGCCCAGGTCTGGGTATTGCGTATTGCATAAGGGTAAGGAACCCGGTAAGAAAGCATACCCGGTGAGTGTGTGATGTTGCATTTATCTAATTTCATATGTGTAAAACAAGGGGTGTAAAAGGGTAAATATTGATGTCAAAGTGTAAATGAATATGTATATATATGTATGTGTGTATGTGTACATATTATATATACACATGTGTACTCTAAGTGATAGTGTGTGTGCACGCAAAAGTATAGGCAAGTGTGTGTGTGTGTGTGTGTGTGTAAAAAAGAGGAAATGAAACCATTCATGAAGAAAGAGCAGAGTTGAACTGAATTGAATTGAACAAGGAATAATGGATAATGAATATTATTGCATAGGTAATAAGTATAAGTATTAAGTATACTTACTGTATAAGTAACAAATGTAAACTGTGAGTCTATAGGGAAAGCTGTGCCGAGGAGAAGAATGGAGAGGAAACCAATGTTGTGTTTAAAATTATACATAAAATAAACACAAGGGAGACAAGCATGATTGATATGTCATTTTTATTGGAAATTAACGGGACTGGTGGGTGCGTAATCCTGAGGGAAGAGACAAGGGGATGAAAATGGTGTACGGCCAGAGGACAGGGTATAACGAGGACCAGCATATGTGTAATATGATGAAAACTGAGAGGAGGGGGGGCTGGCAGGTGAATAGAGAGAGAAAGAGGAATGGTCAGAGCCCAGATCAGAGAAGGCGACATCATCCTCAGAGTGGATGGAGGGAAGGTCAGGCAGAGGATCTGTCTGTGTAGAGGTGTCGACGCACACATTCGCAGGGAGGATCCGGTAACGGAGAGGTGGGGGGAATCGCGCATGTCCATTAGGAGTAGGGGTGTGGAAAATGTCAAGTAATACAGTGATGTCAGCTGTGAGATGCGCTACCTGATAGCGAGTGTTCAGATCCAAATCCACTCCCTCCAATAGGGGGAAGAGGGAAAAAGGGCGAGCACCTAGACGCACACATAGAGGTATTAGGTAAATATTGATAAACAGGATTCATATCTTGGGATTGACACACTATGGTTTAATAGTCACAGAGAAGGAGAGTTAGGGAGGCGCACACACATAGATAACACACACACACTCTTGCGCGTTCAGGGTCAGGCATGCAAACATAGCACACACACACACACACACTCTCTGTCTCTCCCTCTCTCTCTAAACACCCCCTCCCGAAGGCCCGAATGCACACACACCATTAGAACTATACTATACTATTATAACTATATAATATAAAACGGATATAGAAATAAATTATAAACCAGACAAATAGGAGTAAAAGATAAATGGAACTTACTCATAATGCTGAAGAGAAAAGAGTCTTGTCTCTCTGGAAGGGTGGGTCGTGCTGTAAACAGGGGGCTTTGGATGTTTAAAAGAACCATAAGAACCATGAGGAGCTATTTATACGAATAGCTGCGTCACACTGCACCTGTGTGACCAAGGTCGTTCTCCAAATTGTTTACGTTTTCTCTCTCGTAGCTTCAAAATTGTTATGTTTTCTCGCTCTCGGGAAATCAAACCTAATGGTAAATCTGGAGGGGCTGGTAAACAAACATAATAGTTATCACAAGTGGATTGTTTTCTGTTCTAATGGTAACTGTTGGGGAGGGTTTTTTAATCCTCATGGTAAATATAGATGAGCTCTTTGTAACCCTATTGGTAATGAGATCCCAATATTTCTGAAATATATTGGTAAGCTTAAGCTCCAGTTATCAGATCAATTCTGGGAATTCTCATTGGTGTGGATCTCGTGTGGTGGACCGAAATAAAAACTGGATCCTTGCCTTCCCTCACTCACGGCTAATCGTCTCTTTTTCTATCTCAATTGGGTTTACGGATGTGAGTATTTGCTTCTGATTTTAATTATCTTTGGGTAATAGGCTAGATTAGGGCCTTCAACACCATTACTTTTGTACACAGTTCCTATGTAGGTTATTAGGGAAATTAATGGTATTTATTGTTTATTAGTATTACTTTACTGTACATGCTTCAAATTGCTGAATAACCAAAAATACCAAAAATCGTCGGAACCGAGACCAGCAAAAGTACATGATACTCGATACCAAAGTTGATACCAATTTTCTATTAATTGAACATTGCTTATGATGAATGTTGTGATTGTAGGAAGATGTACTTACAATAGGCAGCCACTTGGTGAGTAGATGTTGTCTGACAGTAGTACTGCTCCGAGGCTGCTGGGTTGCAGGCCATCAGGATGAAACAACTGAGGACGCTCCCAGAACAGATTCCAGTTATTAACAAACAGCAATTTCTGTTCATAACACCAAGAAACTAACCAGTCATTCAAAACAAGAAGTCTACTGAACCTTTCAGCTCCACATCTGTATGTGGGAAGACGTCCACAGATGATGATCTTCGTGGTGGATGATCTGCCTCGTACTGACTCGATCAGGCTGGCGACGTCTCTCTTCAGAACCTCTGTCTGCAGCAGCCTCATGTTTGCCCCCGTGTGCAGCATGACCGCTCCAATGCTCTCGTCCTTCTTCAGGATCCCGGGTACCTGCGCAAAGACATCAAGGACACGAGCACCAGAAAAACAATGTGTGTGCACCTTACCCTTTGTTGAAGCCACGCAGATGTTTTGCACAATGGAGTCAATGATGATCACAGTGTTTGGTCTGGTCTGACAGAGAGGGCTGTAAGCAGTTCCTATTTGGGATCTCAAACATTGGAGGTGGAGAGGTCCTTGCCCGGGGTATGGCTGTCACCAGTCGCTGCTGGTGCACACAGGGTCCGTGGAGAGTCGGAGCAGGCGTGACGAAGACCTCGGTTGGAAAAGTCTTCCTAAAGAGCTTAATCACATTATTATGTTCATATTATGTTCCCTGCACAGAGAAACACACGGCGTAGAAGGGCAAGGAGTGGTAATACCACTCTGCATGCTTACCTTGGATCTATCAAAAACCATTGTTTCTGATTTTCGGAAACCATTATGTTCGAGTTTTAAGGTATTTTCCCCTACTTTTCTAGTTCCTCTTTTATTTATTTATTTAAAAAAAATGAAATTACTTCTGCTTATTATGTTGACTTTGATCTGACTATTATTGAGCAAGCAAGGACCTTGGCTGTCTTTGTACTTTTCTTCTTTATCATTTGTAAGTGGATGTATTTCTTTATTTGTCAATAGTACATGTTTAATATGATTCTTAAACTGTAAACGAATGTTTGTTATTCACTTTGGTTTATTCTATGTGTTCCATGTCTGAGTGTGTTTGTGTGTGTATGCTTCCATATTCTGTCGAGGCTATGTAATGTCTGACTCAGGGGGGCCTTCTTTTTATGAGGAAAAGGATATAACATTGTTCTTTTTTCCCTTACAGCTGCACTACTTATGCCTAGACCAGAACAATCGCTATCAACTAGAACATATTACTACTGATCTGTCACTTCTGGTTGATGTTCTTTAGGCTGAGTTTGTTGTTTCTGGTTTCCCTCATTCTCGTTAAATTCTCATTCTCCACATTTGGTGCCCTTGTGTTCTGTCATAAATTTTATCCAACACATCTTGAAGCTGTCATTACAAGGCTTCTCCACTAAGTAATAAATCAATTTCAGTCAGTGTGTTCAATACTTTTTTTCCTGTCATTCCACATTATTACACATAACTTCACTTATGGACTTTAATGTTGTCACGCTTTGTAGGCGGACATGGAAGCAAGTGCAGGTAATGCAGAATCAATGTCAATAATTCAAAGGGGTAAGGCAAAGTCTGTGGTTGAGAAACAGGCAGGGGTCGGGCGATCAGGCAAACAAGCAAAACTAGGCAAGGTAAAGAATCGAGGTCGAGAGCAAAACAATGGTCATAATCACTTTGGTGAAATACGCTGATAAGGCCTGGAGAACGGCAGAGAACAATTTAACAGTACGTTTACTTCGCACCATCTAAATGTTCCCAAAGTCTCCTTTATGCTGTGTGTGCGTGTGTTTGTGATTGGTTCCAGGTGTGTGTAGTTAGAACTCCGGAGAAGGCGAGCGCATGCATGTGTGGGAAGTGTAGTCCTCAGTGGCCATGTTTGTAGTTTGTGATGCCTCCTAAGAAACTGAGTTACAATTAGGCTTTGATATGATAAATGTTTGAATTTCTTTATGTTTGGATTTCTTGGGTTAAAATTGATGTCTGGTGAAAATTTCATGTGAATAACCTCATAGGAAATATATCTAATGATAAAAAAGTTGACGCGTTCAATACTTATTTCCCCCACTATAGATGATCGCGTCACCCACATTGATTTGGGTCTAGTATGCAAACTGCAGCAGATCATGGAAGTCACTTACGATCAGTTTCACTTACGATCAGATTTTTAGGCAAAACAATAGTTGCCTTTGAATTTGCACTTTCACTTTGTAATGCAGACTGGGAAATCAGATGAGTTATTATCAATATTAGACTGTGGTCTAAAGCTGCTCCTAGTAGATGGATTGGTGTCTTTAAATTGCCCCTAGGTGTGAATGTGTGTGCAAATGGCTGTGTGTGTGTGTGTGTGTGTGTGTGTGTGTGTGAGAGAGAGAGAGAGTAAATAATTATATATTGTTGCAAATATATAAATTTGCTAAATTAAAAGTAATATGTTGACAGCTCATTCCTCTCTTGGTCTATCTGTAATGTACTGCATGGACTGTATGTGGAATAAACTTTTATTAGTGGTAAGGTTTTTCTCCTTGGCGAACACAAGATGGCAGACTCATATCTTATTGTGGGCAAAGAACTAGAGTAACACACATCCCTCTAAAAATTAATCTATAAACTATTAAACCTCTGTGATATAGACTATACCTGTTTTCCATCTTACATGCTATTCAAATTTTATCCTAACCCCTTCCCTGGTTACTCTTAGCTGCAAAGTTGATTCACCCACACACACACACACACACACACACACACACACACACACACACACAAACACACACCTGTTTTAAGGCCTGGCATCTTTCAAAGTATTGCCAAGACCAGTAGTGACAACAAATTCTATCTATCTATCTATCTATCTATCTATCTATCTATCTATCTATCTATCTATCTATCTATCTATCTATCTATCTATCTATCTATCTATCTATCTATCTATCTATCTATCTATCTATCTATCTGTTTATCTGTCTATCTATCTGTCTGTCTGTCTGTCTATAATCTCACAAAAGTGAGTACACCCCTCACATTTTTGTAAATATTTGATTATATCTTTTCATGTGACGACACTGAAGAAATGACACTTTGCTACAATAAAAGATATCATTAAATATTTACAAAAATGTGAGGGGTGTACTCACTTTTGTGAGATACTGTATATATGCCATTATATCTGCCCATAACGGTATGAATACTTTGTGATAAGAAGAAAACAAAATTAACATAACACATGAAACAATTAATTAAATGTAAATGCATGTAAATGCCTGGTTTCTTATGGCCATATTTTATTATTGATGAATTTTTTTCTGCCCTGCGATGGACTTGCATCTTGTCCAGTTTGTACCCTGCCTTGTTCCCGATGCTCCCTGGGATTGGCTGAAGGTTCCCCCGTGACTCTGAAGAAGGAGTAAGTGGTAGAAGATGGATGGAATTTTTTCCCGGATGTTTTTGGTATGTTAAACAAAGGTCACACCAGCGCAGGATTCCATCAGAGACTCCACATACTAGAACACACCATGGCTTACAAACATAGCTGCCATGAACTATAATCCCGTGTTACAATGTTACTTCACGTTTTTGATCTGTTTGCCAGGTTCTTAATAAATTCTAAACTGCATTTACATCCATCTGTGAATCTGTCGCATAACAACAAAGCACACAAAATAAATAAGTACGACTTAAAAAACAACATAAATAATAAGTACAACTTTTATTCTGTAACTTTTTTTTTACTTTACTCTTTATAACTACTGTAAATAAAGCAAACAAACATGCAAGTAAACAAACAACTGAATGAATAAATAAATAAATTAATTAATAACCTGCCTTTTCAGTATGAGAAGAAGTTTTGTCATGAAAATGAATAAATATGAGTGGGTGGAGCTACATGTGGAGACATCAGAGACAAATACACAACACTAGCATTTATTCCTAAAGCTAGAGGTCTGAACTAAACTCTCAGGCTAACAATGGTACTGCTCTTCTTGTTTTTCTTCATTATTGCTGATATTGGTAAGTCATGAAATTATTGTTTTTATAATAAACAAAAAGTATGATTTCCACTTGACTTTATTTTGAATAACTGTTCATGATATGATTGTAATGTATTTATAGCAGAAGCTGCTGACAACACCATTATACCAGATCAAACCAGCATGTCTGTAATTGAAGGCAGCAACACCACACTCTCCTGCACATATACTGGATCAGTTTACAGTCTCCACTGGTATCAACAAAAACCTGGATCAAGACCAGAGTTTCTGCTTCTGATTGATAAAGTCAGTGATCGTGTCACACAGGCTCAACCACCTCATCCACATCTGTCAATAAAACTTGATAAACAGAATCCGAAAGTGGATCTGCTCATCTCCTCTGCTACAGTGACAGACTCTGCATTGTACTACTGCGCTCTGAGGCCCACAGTGACAGGAAAACCAACTATACAGTGCAAAAAGCACTGCACCTGTCTGGAGTCATGCTTTTCTCACAAGATGGAGCTATTTACATCTTTACCTCTTTCATGCTCAAGCAACTGACCATGACGTCAGTTCACTTTTGAAGCTCAACCATTATTTGTGTAATCTGCTAATGTTTATTTCTGAGTTAATCATTCTTACCATTGGCATCTTAAAATGCTAATAATTGGTTAAAAATGCAACTGTTTTTTTTAATTAACCATAGCTTTGTGGACAATAAACTCATGACCCATCAAGGGTGTATTCCTGCTCCTTGCCCAGTGTTCCTGGTATAGGATTGATATCCACTGTGACCCTGACCATGATAATTTGCCCGCTAAAGATGAATAAATGTATGTGCGTATGCATATATAGACAGTTATGTACATGTTCTGTTGTTATGAAATTATGTAATATACATGTTCCTGCATGCACCTGTCAGTTAACAACACATTTACAAATTACCTGTTGACACCATTACCTTTGTACACAGTTCCTATGTAGGTTATTAGGGAAATTAATGGTATTTAATGTTTATTATTATTACTTTACTGTACATGCTACAAATTGCTGAATACATTCACCGAGGTGATTTTATGGCAATCAAACATTATTCAGGTTTTTTTAATGTTATGCTCAAATTTATATGCCCTTCAATCAGATGTGAGTTTATTCATACTGATATGCTAAAGATGAAATTGATGAATAAGGAAATGGTCGGTGGAAATTGTATTTAAAATTAGATTTGAACATACAGAGCATTGATGCATCAGGATCATTGACTACGTTTACATGGACAGCAGTAATCTAATTATTGACCTTAATCTAAGTAAGGTAATAATGTGATTAAGCTCTTTACATGAGTTGCTTTTAGAATACTCCTGTCATGTTCCCGTTATCCATGTTATAGATCATAATTAGATTAACAACCCACGTTATTACGTCACTGCGCCACAACGTAAGACGTCACTCCAATATTTCATGTATCAACATACAGTTGGTCTTCGTTATGGTACCGTATACAGTTTTGGGTGTTTTTGTTAAATTTTTGTTTAATTGTTTAATCATCCATGTTGAAGGCGGTTGAATCTGTCACAAGGCGTGACGACAGATAAGGATATAGGCTAAGGCTTGAAAAAAGCTCCGCGTGAAGCACTGCTCATGGTATATATCCACACAGTCATTAGTCCGCAATCGCTACCAGCTGCGGGCACTTCCGCATACGTCACACATGACGCGAGGGGGCGAAAACATGACTTCACCCCGGAAGAAGTACGCGCAGGCGTAACAGCGCTCAGCTCACGCTGTTACTCCGGGAGAACCGTGACATTTACAATGGATGAGACAACACCTCCTCCTCTACCAGTTGAATGAGGCTGGTGTACATAATTATATCCAGGAGGACTGGCTTCATTTAATGCTATGTACTTGTTTGGTTTAATCCAAGTTTCCGTTAAACACTTTAAATTACATTCCTGATCAGTAATGATTTCGTTAACAATAAGAGACTTATACGCAAGAGATCTAATGATTAATAGTCCTAGCTTCAGATTAAAGGTGACGGATGTACATTCGGTATGATCTAATTTTATGTTAATTAGGTTACTAAAACAAACTTTCCGAAATTTTCTATTAATTGAACATTGCTTATGATGAATGTTGTGATTGTACAATCCCAGAACAGATTCCAGTTATTAACAAACAGCAGATTCTGTTCATAACACCAAGAAACTAACCAGTCATTCAAAGCAAGATGTCTACGGAACCTTTCAGCTCCACATCTGTATGTGGGAAGAGGTCCAGAGATGATGATCTTCGTGGTGGGTGATCTGCCTCGTACTGACTCGATCAGGCTGGCAAAGACTCTCTTCAGAACCTCTGTCTGCAGCAGCCTGATGTTTGCTCCTGTGTGCAGCACGACCGCTCCAATGCTCTCGTCCTTCTTCAGGATCCCAGGTACCTGCACAATGACATCAAGGACACGAGCACCAGAAAAACAATGTGTGTGCGCCTTACCCTTTGTTGAAGCCACGCAGATGTTTCGCACAATGGAGTCAATGATGATCATAGCATTTGGTCTGGGCGTTGCCCTAAGTGGTCTCATGATCATCCTGGTCCTTATTGTGGTGAGGCGTCACTGCCTCATAGAGGGAAGGAGGATGCCAGTGATCACGGGTACGAAGCAATAACCAGAGCCACCTCCTGGATAAGAGGAACTGATGCACAGTGTTATGAAACAGTATTTGAATTTTATATTGGTTTGGTTATTTTATTTATTGTTTTTGATTTATTGGAAGTGTGTTATTGTTTATAATTTGTCATCCTTACAACCTGAAATGCAAGGTAATGGTCTATACGACCTATCCGAGAATAAGACAGGGCTGACAAAGGGATATCAGTGTTAAACATGGCAGTATACTAGTATGTGAGTAGAGTGCAGCCCAGATAACAGATCTTTATGTCCAATCAACATTTATCAATAGCTAGTGGGTTAGTGAAGCCAAGTGTTGATTCAGGTAGGATTACCATGTCATGTTGGTTATGTTTAGTCTGTGCCTCCATTTGCTTGAATGTGCATGTGTGTTCAAGAAAGTGAAGAAGAAGTGGTGAGCCATGCCCTGGGTGTAAGTGCTAGCATAACCTCTCCCCAAGGGTGGCCCTATACGGTACGCAAAGTGCCTGTGTTGAACACAACCAGCATACTGAAGGACACTGCTGAATGGAGGATAATGGACTTTGACTTGTTGAAACTTAAACTGTTTAAGTGAGTTGTTATGAACTGTTTATGATGATACATGCAATGTGTAAAGAATTGTAAATGCAACCAGGCACAGGAAAAGGTGTGCTGTCGAGCACAAGGGTGCTGGCAGGGTGGGAATTTTTCCTTAGAGAGGTTTTTTCGCCCACCCCTGGGTGCAAAGGGCACAAACTGTGAAAAGCAAGGAAATGTGTTAATCAGAAAACCTTGACATCCCAACGAATACAAGACGGAGGGTGGTAAACCCAGTCGAGAAAAATAGGGACAAAATCGGTAAAATTTCAAGTATATATAGCTACTGAATAGCAGGTACGAGTACAAGCGATCAGTATTTAACCAGTGTGATCAAAGCAATTACTCCCTAGAAGTCACCAACAACAGCATTAAAGAAATGTTTGAGACTTGCAGCCAGACAATGGGTGAGTACAATCGCAGACACTATGGGTAGGTAAAAGTCACTAGTAGGCAACTAGCCGAAGATGGTCAGTGGGTGCCCGCCAGAATCAGTTTATTCACAGATACCCACTAAATTAGCTAAATTAGTGATGTGAGGCTTGGAAAGCCTCAGAGGAGGGAATGTTGGATAAGATTTTTGATAGAAATAAAACACAAGGGTAATAAAATATGGAGAATGAAGATTTTGTGAGAATATAGGAAAGAACAGAGTCACGCTCTCTTCCTTATAGACAATGTCTCCTAAAAAAGTTAATTATAGCAAGGCCTAGGGCCTGACCAAAAAAGGAAGTGCAACACACACAGCACACAAGAACATGAACTCACTCACATACAGACCCAGAGTAATCAGAATAACAAAGTAATGGTTAATGATAATTTGACAAAATCATACAGTACATATGCTAATAACAATGCAGAAAAAAGCATATAGGTACCATGATAAAGGAGGAAAAAGAACACAGGTGATAAATGACCTCACTCAAAGTCAGCTCAGAAATGCCATAGAAAGCAACAACAAAAAGGAGAACTGATAGAGTAACCCTATTGAGCATCTGTGGGGCATCCTTAAACGGAACGTGGAGGAGCACAAAGTCTCTAACATCCACCAGCTCCGTGATGTCATCAAGGAGGCATGGAAGAGGACCACGCAAAATATTGACACTTTGGGCCCAATTTGGAGATTTTCACTTAAGGGTGTACTCACTTTTGTTATAATCAAATATTTACAAAAATGTGAAGGGTGTACTCACTTTTGTGAGATACTGTATATATGCCATTATATCTGCTCATAACGGTATGAATACTTTGTGATAACAAGAAAACAAAATTAACATAACACATGAAACAATTAATTAAATGTAAATGCATGTAAATGCCTGGTTTCTTATGGCCATATTTTATTATTGATGAATTTTTTTCTGCCCTGCGATGGACTTGCATCTTGTCCAGTTTGTACCCTGCCTTGTTCCCGATGCTCCCTGGGATTGGCTGAAGGTTCCCCCGTGACCCTGAAGAAGGAGTAAGTGGTAGAAGATGGATGGAATTTTTTCCCGGATGTTTTTGGTATGTTAAACAAATGTCACACCAGCGCAGGAATCAATCAGAGACTCCACATACCAGAACACACCATGGCTTACAAACATAGCTGCCATGAACTATAATCCCGTGTTACAATGTTACTTCACGTTTTTCATCTGTTTGCCAGGTTCTTAATAAATTCTAAACTGCATTTACATCCATCTGTGAATCTGTTGCATGACAACAAAACACACAAAATAAATAAGTACGACTTAAAAAACAAAATAAATAATAAGTACAACTTTTATTCTGTAACTTTTTTTTTTACTTTACTCTTTATAACTACTGTAAATAAAGCAAACAAACAAGCAAGTAAACAAACAACTGAATGAATAAATACATTAACTAATAACCTGCCTTTTCAGTATGAGAAGATGTTTTGTCATGAAAATGAATAAATATGAGTGGGTGGAGCTACATGTGGAGACATCAGAGACAAATACACAACACTAGCATTTATTCCTAAAGCTAGAGGTCTGATCTAAACTCTCAGGCTAACAATGGTACTGATCTTCTTGTTTTTCTTAATTATTGCTGATATTGGTAAGTCATGAAATTATTGTTTTTATAATAAACAAAAAGTATGATTTCCACTTGACTTTATTTTGAATAACTGTTCATGATATGATGGTAATGTATTTATAGCAGAGGCTGCTGACACCATTACACCAGATCAAACCGCCATGTCTGTAATTGAAGGCAGCAACACCACACTCTCCTGCACATATACTGGATCAGTTTACAATCTCCACTGGTATCAACAAAAACCTGGATCAAGACCAGAGTTTCTGCTTCTGATTGATAAAGATAGTGAACATGTCACAGAGGCTCAACCACCTCATCCACATCTGTCAATAAAAATTTGATAAAATGAATCCGAAAGTGGATCTGCTCACCTCCCCTGCGACAGGAACACCCTGTGCCTTTTGCTGCCCCCCCCCCCCCCCCCCCCACAAAAAAAAAAAACAAACCCCCCCCCCAACGCCCCACCCCCCTCTCCCTCTTTTCCCCCCAACCCCCCCTCAAGCACGAACAACTGTCATGATGGTTAGTTCAGCTTTTGAAGATTTAACACATTATTTGTATTTTAATCTTTACTAATTTTATTTGTAAATGCAACTGTTTTTTTTAAACCATAGCTTTGTGGACAATAAACTCATGACCCATCAAGGGTGTATTCCTGCTCCTTGCCCAGTGTTTCTGGTATAGGATTGATATCCACTGTGACCCTGACCATGATAATTTGCCCGCTAAAGATGAATAAATGTATGTGCGTATGCATATATAGACAGTTATGTACATGTTCTGTTGTTATGAAATTATGTAATATACATGTTCCTGCATGAACCTGCCAGTTACCAACACATTTACAAAATACCTGTTGACACCATTACTTTTGTACACAGTTCCTATGTAGGTTATTAGGGAAAGTAATGGTATTTAATGTGTCACGTATCTAGGAACTCTGGACTCCATTTCCCATCAACCACTGCACTGCACCACATGACCACATGCACCACAACTGCACCTGATCCACGTTTCTGGTTAATGAGCACCCATGTCTATATATAGTCTTTGTCTGCACTCTCTCCTTGTCTTTTGTTGTCTGAGACTTCTGTCTTTTATGTCAGTGTGTTTTGTTTCTTGCCATATTATCTTGCCAAGTTCTCTTAGTGTTTGTCTAGTAGTCTATTTGTTTATATTAAATGTTTAAAATCTGCGACTGCTTCTGCCTCAACCTCAAATTGTGACAGAACGAAAGACTGTGACTAAGAAGCAGCAGATTTCCCCGATGGACGCCTGGTGCAACAACTATGCGGAATGGTATCTCAAGATAATGGAGCAGGGAAGAAGGTCGAGGGTACTGATGGCTCAGAGTAGCCGCATACTCGGAATACCATCGCGGTACAGCGCATGCACCATACCACACCCGGCGTTCGTTGTAGAATATGCCAAGTTACACGGGTTGGAGTATATGCTCGGAGATGAGACCGAATCCCGCCCTCCCTCCCCTCTTCTGGATGTCACTCTGCCTTCCCGTTCAGCTGAGGTCGTCACGCAGCCGTCCCGTTCAGCTGAGGTTGTCGCGCAGCCTTCCTGTTCGGCTGTGGACGCCGCTCAGCATCCCTGCTCGGCTGTGGATGTCGCTCTACTTTCCCGTTCAGCTGAGGTCGTCACGCAGCCGTCCCATTCAGCTGAGGTCGTCACGCAGCCATCCCGTTCAGCTGAGGTCGTCACGCAACCGTCCTGTTCAGCTGAGGTCGTCACGCAGCCTTCCTGTTCGGTTGTGGACGCCACTCAGCATCCCTGCTCGGCTGTGGATGTCGCTCTGCCTTCCCGTTCGGCTGAGGTCTTCGCGCAGCCTTCCTGTTCGGCTGTGGACGCCGCTCAGGATCCCTGCTCAGCTGTGGACGTCGCTCGGCCTTCCTGCTCGGCTGTGGACGTCGCTCGGCCTTCCTGCTCGGCTGCGGTCGTCTCTCTGCCATCCTGCCTCACTGAGGACGTCACTCTGCCTCCATGCTCCGCTGAAGACGTCGCTCCTTTCCTTCGCTGCGCTCAGTGTGTCGCTCCCCCTTCCTGCTCCACGGAGGACGCCGTTCCCCCCTCATGCTCCTCGGAGAGCGTCGTTCCTCCCTTGGGCCTCGCGGAGAACCTCGCTCCCCTCCCTGGCCTTGCGGAGAACCTCGCTCCTCTCCCTGGCCTCGCGGAGAACCTCGCTCCCCCGTGAGCCTCGCGGAGAATCTCGCTCCCCCCTGGAGCTTCGTGGAGACCCTTGCTCCCCCCTGGAGCCTCGTGGAGACCCTCGCTCCCCCTTTGAACCTCGTGGGGGACCTCGCGTTCCTCTTCTGTCCCAGGAAGGAGGTCGCCCCACTTCCATGCCTCGCGAAGGACGTCCTTTTGCCTCCCTGTGCCGTTGTGGGAGCCGCTCGGTCTGCTGGCTTTGTTGAGGACCTTTTGCCCGGGGTCGGCGTGTCGGTTTGGGCGCTCCAGGAGTAGCGCCCTTGGGGGAGGGTTCTGTCACGTATCTGGGAACTCTGGACTCCATTTCCCTTTTGTTTGCCTGATTCAAGTTTGCCTGATTCAAGTTTGCCTGATTCATAAATCTCTCTTTCTCATGAAAATAATCCTGAGAGCTGTTGATTATGTAATGCAGACTGGGAAATCAGAGCTAGAATTGTGTTCAGGGCTGAAGTGTGATTTCCACACTGTGAATGTTGTATTTGTGGTGAGTCGGAGGAGTTATTATCAATATTAGACTGTGGTCTAAAGCTGCTCCTAGTAGATGGATTGGTGTCTTTAAATTGCCCCTAGGTGTGAATGCGTGTGCAAATGGCTGTGTGTGTGTGTGTGTGTGTGTGTGAGAGAGAGAAAGAGAGAGAGAGAGTAAATAATTATATATTGTTGCAAATATATAAATTTGCTAAATTAAAAGTAATATGTTGACAGCTCATTCCTCTCTTGGTCTATCTGTAATGTACTGCATGGACTGTATGTGGAAAAAACTTTTATTAGTGGTAAGGTTTTTCTCCTTGGCGAACACAAGATGGCAGACTCACATCTTATTGTGGGCAAAGCACTAGAGTACCATACATCCCTCTAAAAATTAATCTATAAACTATTAAACCTCTGTGATATAGACTATATCTGTTTTCCATCTTACATGCTATTCAAATATTATCCTAACCCCTTCCCTGGTTACTCTTAGCTGCTAAGTTGATTCACACACACACACACACACACACACACACACACACACACACACACACACACACACACACACACACACACACACACACACCTGTTTTAAGGCCTGGCATCTTTCAAAGTATTGCCAAGACCAGTAGAGACAACAAATTCTATCTATCTATCTATCTATCTATCTATCTATCTATCTATCTATCTATCTATCTATCTATCTATCTATCTATCTATCTATCTATCTGTCTATCTGTCTATCTGTCTGTCTGTCTATAATCTCACAAAAGTAAATACACCCCTCACATTTTTGTAAATATTTGATTATATCTTTTCATGTGACGACACTGAAAAAATGACACTTTGCTACAATGTAAAGAGTGTACAGCTTGTGTAACAGTGTAAATTTGCTGTCCCCTCAAAATAACTCAACACACAGCCCTTAATGTCTTAACCGCTGGCAACAAAAGTGAGTACAAGTTTGATGCAGTGTATACAGCATATGCAGTGTACCTGTATGGTCTAAGCAGTGACAGGTTGACCCCTCACCCCTTCAACCTCTGCAGCAATGCTGGAAGCGCTCATACGTCTATTCATTGAGGGAACCATGAATGCCAACATGTACTGTGACATACTGAAGCAGAGCATGATCCGCTCCCTTCGGAGATTAGGCCACAGGGCAGTATTCCTGCATGATAATGACCAAAAACCACACCTCCAAACGACCACTACCTTGCTAAAGAAGCTGAGGGTGAAGGTGATGGACTAAACCCAATTCAGCATCTGTGGGGCATCCTTAAACGGAACGTGGAGGAGCACAAAGTCTCTAACATCCACCAGCTCCGTGATGTCATCATGGAGGAGTGGAAGAGGACCATGCAAATATATTGACACTTTGGGCCCAATTTGGAGATTTTCACTTAAGGGTGTACTCACTTTTGTTGCGAGCGGTTTAGACATTAATGGCTGTGTGTTGAGTTATTTTGAGGGTACAGAAAATGTACACTGTTACACCAGCTGTACACTCACTACTTTACATTATAGCAAAGTGTCATTTCTTCAGTGTTGTCACATGAAAAGATATCATCAAATATTTACAAAAATGTGAGGGGTGTACTCACTTTTGTGAGATACTGTATATATGCCATTATATCTGCTCATAACGGTATGAATACTTTGTGATAACAAGAAAACAAAATTAACATAACACATGAAACAATTAATTAAATGTAAATGCATGTAAATGCCTGGTTTCTTATGGCCATATTTTATTATTGATGAATTTTTTTCTGCCCTGCGTTGCACTTACATCTTGTCCAGTTTGTACCCTGCCTTGTTCCCGATGCTCCCTGGGATTGGCTGAAGGTTCCCCCGTGATCCTGAAGAAGGAGTAAGTGGTAGAAGATGGATGGAATTTTTTCCCGGATGTTTTTGGTATGTTAAACAAATGTCACACCAGCGCAGGAATCCATCAGAGACTCCACATACCAGAACACACCATGGCTTACAAACATAGCTGCCATGAACTATAATCCCGTGCTACAATGTTACTACAGGTTTCTGTTTGCCAGGTTCTTAATAAATTCTAAACTGCATTTACATCCATCTGTGAATCTGTCGCATGACAACAAAGCACACAAAATAAATAAGTACGACTTAAAAAACAAAATAAATAATAAGTACAACTTTTATTCTGTAACTTTTTTTTTTACTTTACTCTTTATAACTACTGTAAATAAAGCAAACAAACATGCAAGTAAACAAACAACTGAATGAATAAATACATTAATTAATAACCTGCCTTTTCAGTATGAGAAGAAGTTTTGTCATGAAAATGAATAAATATGAGTGGGTGGAGCTACATGTGGAGACATCAGAGACAAATACACAACACTAGCATTTATTCCTAAAGCTAGAGGTCTGAACTAAACTCTCAGGCTAACAATGGTACTGCTCTTCTTGTTTTTCTTCATTATTGCTGATATTGGTAAGTCATGAAATTATTGTTTTTATAATAAACAAAAAGTATGATTTCCACTTGACTTTATTTTGAATAACTGTTCATGATATGATGGTAATGTATTTATAGCAGAAGCTGCTGACAACACCATTACACCAGATCAAACCACCATGTCTGTAATTGAAGGCAGCAACACCACACTCTCCTGCACATATACTGGATCAGTTTGGAGTCTCCACTGGTATCAACAAAAACCTGGATCAAGACCAGAGTTTCTGCTTCTGATTGATAAAGCCAGTGATCGTGTCACAGAGGCTCAACCACCTCATCCACATCTGTCAATAAAACTTGATAAAAAGAATCCGAAAGTGGATCTGCTCATCTCCTCTGCTACAGTGACAGACTCTGCATTGTACTACTGCGCTCTGATGCCCACAGTGACAGGAAACCAAACTACACTGTACAAAAAGTACTACACCTGTCTGGAGTCATGCTTTTCTCACAAGATGGAGCTATTTACATCTTACCTCTTTCATGCTCAAGCAACTGTCCATGATGTCAGTTCACTTTTGAAGCTCAACCATTATTTGTGTAATCTGCAAATGTTTATTTTTGAGTTAATCATTCTTACCATTGGCATCTTAAAATGCAAATAATTGGTTAAAAATGCAACTGTTTTTTTTTTAATTAACCATAGCTTTGTGGACAATAAACTCATGACCCATCAAGGGTGTATTCCTGCTCCTTGCCCAGTGTTCCTGGTATAGGATTGATATCCACTGTGACCCTGACCATGATAATTTGCCCGCTAAAGATGAATAAATGTATGTGCGTATGCATATATAGACAGTTATGTACATGTTCTATTGTTATGAAATTATGTAATATACATGTTCCTGCATGAACCTGTCAGTTACCAACACATTTACAATTTACCTGTTGACACCATTACTTTTGTACACAGTTCCTATGTAGGTTATTAGGGAAATTAATGGTATTTAATGTTTATTATTATTACTTTACTGTACATGCTACAAATTGCTTTATTTCAGGTTTTTTAAATGTTATGCTCAAATTTATATGCACTTCAGTCAGATGTGTTTATTCATACTGACATACAAATTATGTTCGAGTTTTAAGGTATTTTTTCTCTACTTTTCTAGTTCCTCTTTTATTTATTTATAATTATTTTATTATTATGGTGACTTTGATCTGACTATTATTGAGCAAGCAAGGACCTTGGCTGTCTTTGTACTTTTCTTCTTTATCATTTGTAAGTGGATGTATTTCTTTATTTGTCAATAGTACATGTTTAATATGATTCTTAAACTGTAAATGAATGTTTGTTATTCACTTTGGTTTATTCCATATGTTCGATGTCTGAGTGTGTCTGTGTGTGTATGCTTTCATTTTCTGTCGATGCTATGTAATGTCTGACTCAGGGGGGCCTTCTTTTTATGAGGAAAAGGATATAACATTGTTCTTTTTTCCCTTGCAGCTGCACAACTTATGCCTAGACCTGAACAATCGCTATTGTCGCGACGGACGGACAACTCGGGGGCGAGGGGAAAGGGAATCGCTCCTTTTCCAACTGCCGTACCGACGGCGAGGCAGCGCCCCGCGCTGGACCTCGCATTAACCGGAAAGGACGCTATGCCGGGAGGACCCACCGATGCCGTATCGTCCGGGGGATTGGAGGATCGGACGGAAGAATTCCACCACTCTCTACCGGATGGCGGAAATAAGAGGAGGACGCCCTTCCGCCCGGAAAGTTGAGTTACCGAACAGCTTAGAGTTAAGCGTCAAAACGGATTCTTGTACAGGTATTCACCCGTACTCCCTTTAAAAGCTGACTAATCGTCTTCTCTCTCTCTCTCTCTCTGTCTCTCTCTGTCTGTCTCTGTCTGTCTCTGTCTCTCTCTGTCTCTCTGTCTCTCTGTCTGTTCTCTCTCTCTGTCTCTCTCTCTCTCTCTCTCTCTCTCTCTGGTATATACTTCGGCGGAAGACGAGGACGGCGCCGGCCGAGACGACGCGCAGCGCTGAGGGACGGCTCAAGAACCCCGAGGCTTCTTCCGGGATTCCCCCTACACGCCCCCGCGAGCGTCACGGTGTCAGCCCGGCCCCACAGACCTACACACACGCCCCCCGGACCTACACTCTACCAAAACCAAGAATAAAGCCTGAGCTTTTACCCCACTCCCACCTCCGTGTCTCTGTGCATTGCCCTTTCCCGCTACACTATCAACTAACACATCTTACTGCTGATCTGTCACTTCTGGTTGATGTTCTTTAGGCTGAGTTTGTTGTTTCTGGTTTTCCTCATTCTCGTTAAATTCTCATTCTCCACATTTGGTGCCTGTCAGGCGGGGAGGACACAGGCGCGGGAGCAAGTAGAGGCTGATAGCGAATCCGGCGGAACGCGAACGCGGGATAATCCCGGGGACGGGCGGACACTGTCAGGGCATCGGGGAAAAACCAGCAAGCGTAGTACAAGACGGAAGATCCAAAAGCGTAGTCAGATGCAAGCAGAGAGGTCGGAAAACCAGGAAGTCGTAGTACGGCGGAAGATCCAAAAGCGTAGTCAGATGCAAGCCGAGAGTCGTGGAAAACCAGGAAGTCGTAGTACAGATAATCGAGAGCTTGGTATCGCAGCAAAACAAACGTTACGCGTATACTCGCACCGTGAACTTCGAATATGGTTTCTTAAATCGCTGTGTCTCCAAAGAAAGCGACCCAGGTGTTGCTCATCAGTATTCCGGTGATCTCTCCGCATGCGCGGCGTGCGGGGGGTTTCTGGGAGTTGGAGTTCGGGAACGCTCCGGGCAGTGCGCGCATGCGCGCGTGCGGCGTTGGTGCTGGGAATTTGCGTCCCGCCTGGGCTGCGCTCTGACAGAGCCCCCCAAGGGGCTCACTCCGGGAGCCCTAGCCCTCCTCGGCCTCCCTCGTGGCCTGGGACCTGGGAGACCTGGGTATGAGCGGAAATCTTCTAACAGCTCGGGGTCTAGGATGTCCCGACGCGGGACCAAACACTGCTCCTCTGGTCCATAGCCCTCCCACGCGACCAGATACTCCAAGCCCCGCCTTCGTCGCCGAGATTTCAGGATGTGACTCACCCGTTACGCAGGTTGCCCCTTGATCTGGAGGGGAGTCTGGGGTTCGGTTGCAGGCACATCCTCTGCCAAGGGACCATTCATTACCGGTTTCAGACGAGACACATGGAACGACGGGGATATTCGACTATGTGGCGGCAACTTCAGGTGGTACGTCACTTCATTCACCTGGCGGAGGATTCGATAGGGCCCAGTGTATCGCAGAGTGAGCTTCCTGCAGCTGTGAGGTTGCTTCAAGTTTCGTGTAGAGAGCCACACTATATCCCCCGGTTGATAGTTGGGGTGGTCACTCCGTCTGCGATCCGCTTGGTGTTTGTACTTCTCCGAGATGGTTTCGAGGCGCCGATGGGTCGCTGCCCAGATCTGCTCACTCCGCTCGAACCACCGGTTGACAGCCGGCGCAGCCGTGGGAGACGCGTTCCATGGGAACAAGGGTGGCTGGTACCCGAGTACACACTGGAAGGAAGTTAGCTGGGTGGCCGAGTGCGCAGGGAATTCTGAGCATACTCAGCCCAGGGTATGAAAGTGCTCCAGTCCTCCGGGTTTCGAGCGCAAAACAAAGGTTTGCGCAAAAGCGCCCTAGTTCCTGGTTCACTCTTTCCGGCTGGCCGTTGGCCTGTGGGTGATAGCCTGATGTGAGGCCACCCGGTCACCCCTAGTTTCTCCATGAAGCTGGACCACACACCCGGGAGGTGAACTGGGGGCCCCGGTCACTGACAATTTCCTCGGGGATGCCGAAATAACGAAAAATGTGCTGGAATATGAGAGTGCGGTGGAGAAGGCGGTGGGGAGGCGGGCAAAAGGACAAAACAGACGAGCCTTCGAGAATTGGTCACAAACCACGACGAGATTACGGTGTTCCCTTGTGAACGCAGACGGTCGGTGATGAAGTCGATGGCCAGGTGTGACCACGGTCTTTCGGGTATGGGCAACGGTCTGAGCTTACCGACAGGCAGTTTCCTAGGCACCTTGGCTTGGGCACACATGGAGCATGACGCCACCGCCTTCGGACCTCTTGGTCCATGCCCCGCCACCAATACTTCTCCTGTAGGAGCTGATAGGTTCGTTTTGCCCCAGGGTGCCCGGTTCCTCTGACTGAATGGGCCCAGGAGATCAGGTTAGTTCTATGGCTCTCGGAACGAACAGTTTCCCGGATGGACAACAATAGGGAGAGGTGCTGTCGGTGGGCGCTCGCGCTAATTCCTGGTCCAGATCCCACTCGGGCACTGAGAAAGCAGGTGGGAGGGAGGACCGGGTCCGCCCGGGTCGGGGCGCCTGGCCCGGACCTTTTGCCGGGAGAGGCGTCCGCTTTGAGGTTCTTAGAGCCGGGACGGTAGGAAACCATGAAATTGAAGCGAGTGAAGAACAGACTCCATCTGGCCTGACGGGCTTTCATTCTCTTGGTAGTCCGGAGGTATTCTAAATTCTTATGGTCAGTAAAAACTATGAATGGGTGAGCTGACCCCTCCAGCCAGTGCCTCCACTCCTCAAAGGCCAGCTTCATGGCCAAAAGTTCTCGGTCCCCTACCCCATAATTACGCTCGGCGGGGCTAAATTTACGCGAGAAGAACGCAACAGGATGCAGCTTTGGTTTGTCCCCGAACCTCTGGGAGAGGACCGCTCCGGCCCCCGTGCTTGAGGCGTCAACTTCTACCACAAAGGGACGGTCTGGGTCCGGATGCCGGAGGATCGGCGCCCGTGGTAAAGGTGGTCTTCAGCTTGCTGAAGGCTCCTTGGGCCTCGAGGGTCCAGGACAGCCCGCTCCGGCCCCCGTAACAGGGAGGTGAGGGGGCTGGCTATCGCACTGAAGTCCCGGATGAACCTTCGATAAAAATTTGCAAACCCCAAAAATCACTGTAATTCCTTGACTCTGGTTGGTGTCGGCCACTTCAGCACCACGGTAACCTTTTCCTGGTCCATGGACACCCCTTCGGGACCTATGACATATCCCAGAAACGCTATGGTGGTCCGGTGGAACTCACACTTCTCGGCTTGGACGTACAGCTGGTTCCGTAACAGTCTGTGTAGAACTTGGCGCGCGCGTGTGACCGGTGTTCCTCCGGTGAGTTAGAGAAAATGAGTATATCGTCAATGTAGGCAATGACAAATTTTCCCAGCATGTGGTGAAGCACGTCGTTTATGAGGCACTGGAATACTGAAGGAGCGTTAGAAAGCCCATAGGGCGTTACCAAGTACGTACGTGGCCGGATGGTGTACTGAATGCCGTTTTCCATTCGTCTCCCTCCGGTCTAATTAGGTTGTAGGCACTGCGGAGGTCCAGTTTTGTGAACATCTTGGCTGTCCGTAACTGCTCCAGGCGCGAACGGTACCAGCGGGAGGGGATATCGGTAGCGCACAACAGCGGTTCAGCGCCCGGTAGTCAATACAGGCCGCAGGCCTCCTCCCCTTCTCCACGAAAAAGAACCCGGGCGGACACAGGGGAGGTTGAGGGTCGGATGCACCCTTGTTGGAGGGCTTCTCGAATATAGTCCCTCGCTTGGCTGTTTCCGGGATGGAGAGTGAATACACCCCCCCCTTTTGGCGGGACAGCCCCCGGCAGGAAATCAATGGCGCAGTCGTAGCTTCGATGTGGGGGTAATCCACTTGCCCTTCTTTTGCTGAATACCTCCTTCAAATCCATGTACTCATGGGGAATGGTGGCCGGAACCGGGCCATCAGGGCTCTCGATGGAAGTGGAGGAGATACTGATCGTGGCGGAGGACAGGCAGTGCTGAAAACAGTAGGGGGACCAACGGGTGATGTCCCCTTTGTCCCATGTGATTTGGGGATTGTGCTGAGCTAACCAGGGGTATCCGAGGACCAGGGGATATCGGGCTTTATGTATGACAAAAAATGAAATGGATTCACGATGTAAGGCGCTGGCATGCAGGAGGAGACTTTCCGTTACGTGGGTGATGCGACCACTTCCGATGGGTGCTCCATCGATGGCTTGAATGTGACGGGGAGGCGTGAGCATCCGTAAGGGGATGTTGTGGAGGCCCGCCATCTCCTGGTCCAGAAAGTTTCCTGCTGCTCGAATCGATTAATGCTTCTAAAACACAGAGACCAGAAGCATGTTCAAGCCCCACTCGAATCACAAAATGCTCCCCGAAATTAGTGTCGAAGAGGTGGGAGCCGGACTCACTGTTCTCTGGACTGTTCCTGGGGCAGAGGGTCTCCGGGGACATCCCCGGATGAAGGGTCCTTTCTCACCACAGTAAAAGCAGAGCCGTTCTTGGTGGCGGCGTTCCCGTTCCTGGGCAGGGAGGAGAGCTTGCCCTAGCTGCATGGGTTCCTCCCCGGTTTCCTGGCAGGACCGGGTCTCCCCTCCTGGTCCCGGTGCCCGTTGGCGGTAACCGGTCCAAGCGATTAGCCAGGGTGATGAGGTCTTCCAGGGAGGCGCTGTCGTCGCGACACGCGAGCTCCTGGGTAACGTCAGCATTCACTCCTCTTCGAACATTGTTTTAAGGGAGCGTCATTCCAGCCGCTGGCGCGTACCGCTGCAAATGCAAGCGGCGTACTCCCCACACTGCGTGACCCTTGCTGGATGGTTAGCAGTTCCTCCCCAGTCTCCCGCTTATCTGGGCAGTAATCAAAAACAGAGCGAGCGGGTAACGCAGTTGTTCGTAAGTGGGGTTGGGATTGCCCTCCCATTCAGCAGTTTCCCATAATTGAGCTTTCCCAGTGAGCAGTTCCATAAAAATAATGACCTTGCACATGTCTGACATCTCCGGGTGCGCAGCGAAATACAGGGAGCATTGGAGGAGAAACCCGCGGCAGCGCGCGGGATTCCCATCGTATTTTTCCGGTTGGGGAATAGAGGGGGAGCGAGGTTGAGAAGCCATGGCTGGAGCGGGAGGGAGAGTGAGCTGGGCGTGTAACTCAGCAATGGCCCTACCCTGTTCGGAGATCATTCGTCCGTGTCCCTTGAGGGCGCGTGCCGCTTGCAGGTCTCCCGCTGTGTCCATCAGTCCGGCGAAGTATTCTGTCAGGCGGGGGGGAAGGACACAGGCGCGGGAGCAGGTAGAGGCTGATAGCGAATCCGGCGGGAACGAAACACGGGATAATCCAGGGACGGGGCGGACACTGTCAGGGCGTCGGGGAAAAACCAGCGAAAGCGTAGTACAAGACGGAAGATCCAAAAGCGTAGTCAGATGCAAGCAGAGAGTCGTGGAAAACCAGGAAGTCGTAGTACAGGGCGGAAGATCCAAAAGCGTAGTCAGATGCAAGCCGAGAGTCGTGGAAAACCAGGAATTCGTAGTACAGATAATCGAGAGCTTGGTATCGCAGCAAACAAACGTTACGAGCGTATACTTCGCACCGTGAACTCGAAATGTGGTTTCTTAAATCCCTGTGTCTCCAAGAAAGCCGACACCAGGTGTTGCTCATCAGTATTCCGGTGATCTCTCACGCATGCGCTCGCGTGGGGGTTTCTGGGAGTTGGAGTTCGGGACGCTCCGGGCAGTGCGCATGCGCGCTCGTGTGGGCTGTTGGGAATTTGCGTCCCGCCTGGGCTGCGCTCTGACAGTGCCCTTGTGTTTTATTTCTGTCATAAATTTTATCCAACACATCTTGAAACTGTCATTACAAGGCTTCTCAACTAAGTAATAAATAAATTTCAGTCAGTGTGTTCAATACTTTTTTTCCTGTGTCATTCCACATTATTACACATAACTTCACTTATGGACTTTAATGTTGTCACGCTTTGTAGGCAGAGATGGAAGCAAGTGCAGGTAATGCAGAATCAATGTCAATAATTCAAAGGGGTAAGGCAAAGTCCGTGGTCGAGAAACAGGCAGGGGTTCGGCGATCAGGCAAACAAACAAAACTAGGCAAGGTAAAGAATCGAGGTCGAGAGCAAAAACAGTGATCATAATCACTTTGGTGAAATACGTTGATAAGGCCTGGAGAACGGCAGAGAACAATTTAACTGTACGTTTACTTCGCACCATCTAAATGTTCCCAAAGTCTCCTTTATGCTGTGTGTGCTTGTGTTTGTGATTGGTTCCAGGTGTGTGTAGTTAGAACTCCGGAGAAGGCGAGCGCATGCATGTGTCAGAAAGGTAGTCCTCAGTGGCCATGTTTGTAGTTTGTGGTGCCTCCTAAGGAACTGAGTTACAATTAGGATTTGATATGATAAATGTTTGGATTTCTTTATGTGTGGATTTCTTGGGTTAATATTTACATTTACATTTATTCACTTGGCAGACGCTTTTATCCAAAGCGACTTACAAATAAGCAAAGCGATATATCAAGCAGGGAACAATACAATTAGTGCTACTATACAAGATCCATTAATTGAATACCAGAGGAAGCAAAGTGCACAGAGTAGAGGTGTAAGTGCATTGTGTGTCAGTTTTTTTGTTTTTTTTTTCTCTAGGAGTTGGTTAGGTGTTCACGGAAAAGGTGGGTCTTTAGCTGTTTTTTGAAGATAGTGAGAGATTCTGTAGTCCGGATTGAGATCGGAAGAGCATTCCACCACTGGGGAACGGTATGCGTGAAGGTTCTGGAAAGGGACCTTATGCCTCGCTGAGTGGGAACTACTAAACGTCGGTCGCTAGTCGATCGCAGATTGCGAGAGGGAATGTATTCCTTCAGGAGAGAGTTGAGGTAGGAGTGTGCTGTTCCTGACAAGGTCTTGTAGGTGAGCATCAAGGCCTTGAACTTGATGTGGGCAGCTACAAGAAATGCCAGTGGAGGGAGATGAAGAGGGGTGTGACATGAGTTGTCTTGGGCTGGTTGAAGACAAGGCGCGCTGCAGCATTCTGAATCATCTGAAGGGGTTTGATGGAGCTGGCTGAGAGGCCTGAAAGCAGAGAGTTGCAGTAGTCCAGTTTAGAGATGACAAGAGCCTGGACTAGTATCTGTGTAGCCTGCTTGGTGAGGTATGGTTGGATTTTCTTGATGTTGTACAGGATGAACCTACAGGACCTTGCAGTTGCTGAGATGTGGTCTGTAAAGGTCAAGCCCTCATCAAGAATCACCCCAAGGTTCCTGGCCGTCTTGGTTGGCATGACTGTAAGTGACCTGAGCTGTACAGTGAAGTTCTGGTTGATTGAGGGATAGGCTGGGATGACAAGAAGCTCAGATTTTCCCAGGGTAAGCTGAAGATGGTGCTTCTTCATCCAGACCGAGATGTCTGACAGGCAAGAAGAGATGCGTGCAGAAACAGATGGGTCACCAGGCTGGAAGGACAATATTGATGTCTGGTGAAAATTTCATGTTGTAGCGGGATCAGCCCAGGGGGGGCGAAGGCGTAGCACAAACACACGGGAGGCAGGTTGTAGTGCGAGAAGTGAGGGAAAACCCAGGATTTTATTTGTCCTTAAATCCGTAGTGGTGAGTGTGTGTGTGTGTTTGGGTGCGTGTGTGCGTGTGGGGTGGAATGAGGGAAACCCGGCGGGGCGGGGCTGGCGTAGCGGCCGTCCTCCGGCGGTCTGAATTCCCGGAAGAGCTGGGAAGGAGCGGTTTCCCTGTGCCGGTTTCTCGGCCTCACCACTGTCCTCGTCTGTCGTCGCCGTCCCTCGTCCGGGGCGGAGCCTTCTGTGAGGGAGAGAGAGAGAGAGAGAGCGAGAGAGAGAGAAGAGCGAAGCAGTTAGGTAAGCCCGTGTTTGCGCGCGGATTCAGTGGCAATTACCTCGGACATTAGCTGCCTACATTGCCGAGTTGATCCTCCTCCTTCGTGGGGCGGAAGGGTGTCCTTTTATCCCCTTCTGGAGCTGGATTGGTGAACCTCCTGCTCCCGGTTCGCCAATCCGCCCGCGGCGTGCGGGGGTTGGCTCCACCCTGCAGTGACGGCCCTTCCGGTTGGGCGTTGGGACGGCGGGAGGCTGCCCGCCTCGTGCCGGGGCGGCAGTCGGGGGAAGGAGCGAACCTCCTAGTTTTGCGCGGCGGGTGTTGGTCGCGCGAAGTACCCCTCAGCTCCGAGCCTACTGCCGCTGGGAGGTGGGCCCAGAGCGTGTCTCGTGTGAGAGCCCATCTGCATTCCCATGCAGGGGCCCCCGCCCGGTGCTGGACCTGGAAGGAGAAATCCTGCAGGGCGAGAAACCACCCCGCGTAGCCGGGCGTTCGTGTCCTTGGCCTTGGCCATCCATTGCAGGGGCGCGTGGTCTGTGACCAGGACAAAGTGTCGGCCTGCCAGGTAATACCTCAACTCTTCAATGGCCCACTTGATCGCCAAGGCTTCCCGCTCTACCGCCGCGTACCTCTTTTCGCGGGGGCCAGTTTTCGGCTGATGTAGAGGACCGGGTGCTCTTCTCCGTCGAAGGTTTGGGAGAGGACCGCGCGCCCAACCCTGTTTCAAAATTCGTCGGTGTGTACCGTGAAGGGGAGCGAAAAATCCGGGTTCCGCAACACCGGGGCACTGGTGAGGGCCCGTTTCAGGCCTGGAAGGCCCTCTCCGCCTCGGTTGACCACTTCACCCGGTCCGGCTGGCCCTTTTTGGTGAGATCTGAAAGAGGGGCAGCCTATCGCCGCGAAGTTAGGCACGAATCTCTCCGATAGTACCCCGCCAACCCCAAGAAGGCACGTACCTGTTTCTTCGATGAGGCGAAGGTAGTCCACCTACCGATCTTCCTCGTCTGCGGCTTCAGCAACCCCATGCGATACCCCAGGTACTGTGCCTCGGTTAATCCCAGGTGGCATTTCTTGGGGTTGGCTGTCAGTCCGGCTTTCCGGAGCCCCCTCAGGACCTCCCCAGATGGAACAGGTGGTCCGACCAGGTGGAGGGTGGACACGCGACATCGTCCAAGTAGGCGGCGAGCTGCGGTGTGGTCGTGGGACGATGTCCATCAGCCGTTGGAAGGTGGCTGGTGCCCGTGTAGGCCAAAAGGGGAGGACCCGGTACTGCCAGTGGCCGGTGGAGGTACTAAAGGCCGTCTTGGGCCTAGCGCGCGTCGGCGCTAGGGCAACTTGCCAATACCCCTTGGTGAGGTCCAGGGTGGTATAATAGCGGGCCCTCCCCAGTCGCTCCACCAGGTCGTCCACTCGGGGAGGGGTAGCTATCGAAGTCCGATACCTGGTTCAGTCTCCGGAAGTCGTTACACAGGCGCATGCTTCCGTCGGGGTTTCGGTACAACGACGATGGGACTGGACCAGGGGCTGGATGACTCCTCGACGATCCCATCCCTTAGCATTCGCTCCACCTCCTCCTCGATGGCCTTCCCCGGGCCTCAGGGACCCGGTAGGGTCTCTGTCTAACTACCACGCCGGGGGTGTCTTGATCGTGTGGTGAACCACCTGGGTCATCCCCGGGGGAGGAGGAGAACACGTCTGTGAATTGGTCCACCAACTCGTTGAGTTCCTGTCTCTGGGGGGGTGAGGTCTTCCCCCAAAGTCGGCCAAGACACGCTTGTCAGAATCTGTGTCCCGCCCGCGTGCGCGAAACCCTCGGGACTGGTTCCACCCATCTCTTCAGCAGGTTGATGTGGTATAACTTCCCGTCCGTATGCTTACCGGGTTGTTGCAGGCGGTGTTGGAGCTCCCGCTCCGCTCAAGGACCGTGCACGGGCCCTGCCACCGGCAAGGAACTTGCAGGCGCTGCTAGGCACTAGAAGCAGGACCTGATCGCCTGGATGGAACTCTCGGGGCTGTGCCGGGCGGTTATACACCCGCTGCTGTTCTTCTTGGTGGCCCCATATGTTCCTGCACTATTGGTGCCACGCAGTCAATTCTATCTTGCATCTCCTGCACGTACTCAATGATCGGCGATACAGGGACGGCTGTTCCTCCCAGGCTTCGTGCCGTCAGCAGTCCTCTTGGCGCCGCCCCAAACAGGAGCTCAAACGGGTGAAGCCTGTGGACGCCTGGGGGCACTCCCGGACGGCGAAGAGTACATAGGGGAGGAGGAGGTCCCAGTTCCTCCCTCGTCGTCTACCACCGCGTAGCATCCGTTTGAGCGTCTGATTGAAGCGCTCCACGAGTCCGTCGGTCTCGCGGGTGGTAGACAGACGTCTTCAGATGTTTCACCTGCAACAACCGACACAGATCCGTCATTAATTTTGACACGAAGGGCGTACCGCGGTCGGTCAGGATTTCCTTGGGAATGCCCACCCGGCTGAAAAGGAGCATTAGCTCCCTGGCGATGTTGGGGGAAGTGGCCTTGCGTGGCGGCACCGCCTCCGGTACCGGGTGGCATAGTCCACAACAACGGGATGTACTCGTGGCCCCGCGCCGACTGGACAGGGGGCCTACCAGGTCCATACCAATCCGCTCGAATGGGACGCCTATGATGGGTAGCGGAATGAGGGGTGCGGGCGGGGGCTTCCTGGGCGCGGTGCGCTGGCACTGAGGGCATTGCTGGCAGAACCCCCGGACCTCGGCATCCATCCCCGGGCCATACAAAACCGGTCTCTCAGTTTTTGCGCCCCTAGGTGACCGCCGAGGGGGTGGGCATGGGCCAGATGCATTACCAGGTTAGTCCTCGTCCGTGGTACCACCAAGGTCCGTCGGTTCCTCTCTGCGACAGACTCGTTGGTAGAGAAGGCCCCCTTTCACGAGGAAGTACGAGGTGGGGAGCCTCAGGTCGGGGTTCTGGGTGACCCCTCTATCACGCGCGCTTGTGCCCAACAGTGTTTCAGGCGGTCGTCCTCCTTCTGCTCCCGGCCGAACTTCCCTTCCCGGTTCACCTGTTGGAACACAGAGGACACTGGATTAGTCAATCGGGAGGACTCACCTTCGTTTCGGCGTCTCCGGGCGGTCGGTCGGAGCAGACTGCCCGGCGTTGGGTCCTCTGGGTCCGTCGCGGCGGTGTTCGCCTCGGCCGCCGGGCCCGTTGGGAAGCCCGGCCAGTCTCTCTCCCCAGGAGCAGTGGCACCGGAAGAGTGGGGATCACGCCCACATGGAGGGGCCAGGTCCCGGCTGTACTCCGGATCCGACCTCGGCTGCCGGGATTCTCCTCGGCTCCCCATGGATGCAGGTAACGGCGGGGACCCCTCCAGTTGTAGTGCCTTGGGGAAGGACTGTCGGTCGGGCGAGCGTCACTGTGTGCTCCCGGTGTCCAGTAGGCGGTGATGGGTCTTCTTTCTACCACACCTTCGAGGGTGGGTTGAGGCAACGGGGGGGGGGGGGGGGGGGGGGGCCCGGCGCTGGAGCGGCCCCCCGGGGGGGGGGGGGGGGGGGGGTTTCTGGATGACGGCGGCGCCTATATCTCGGTTCCGTGGGCATGGGCTCGTCAGCGGGGGTCATCCGGCTTGGTGACCTCCGGCGGGTCCTCCATGGTCCAGGGGCCCGTTGACGGTCAGGCCGGGCCCCTGAGGTCCCGAGGGGTTGGGCAGAGGGCTGATGGTCCCCCCTGGCTAAACCCGGCGTGGTCATAGTACGCTCCAGTGCCGACATGAGCTTGGGGTGATTCTGGCGCCTGTGCCCCTATGGCCTGTCGTTCTGGGCGGGGTAGCGCCCTCAGGAACCGGTCCATCGCCACCTTCTCTACCACCTCCGTGGCTGTATACTGGTCCGGTCGGAGCCACCGCTTAGTGAGTCGGATCAGAGCGTTTGAGTTGCCCACGGGGGCGGCCCCGGCTGGTAGACCCAGTTGTGGAACTCTACTGCCGCCTGGCCCGTGGTGCGACCACCACGCCAGGACCCCTTCTTTCATCGTTGGGTAATCGGGGCGTCTTCTGGTTCGAGGCTGTAATAGGCGGTGCGTGCCTCCCCGTGAGTAACCCGCCAATGGCCCTGGGCCAGTCATCCCGATCCCACCCCTCTCGACGGGCAATATTTTCAAAGGTTTCGAAATAAGCTACGAGGTCCTCGTGGGGGGGAGGGGTGGTAATAGGTGGCGGAGCTCGCATCTGGGGTCCCGGGGGGGGTGTGGCGCAGGGGGTCAGGGTCTTAAGGTCCACCAGCGTTTGGGTGGCCACCTGGAGGCTTTCGCGAGTTGCTGCGTAGCGGTCTGTTGCTGGATGCTGGCCTCCAGCAGGTGTTTTAAACGTTGCTCCATGAGTTGTGTGTGGGGTTTTTTTTTTTTTTTTTTTTTTTTTTTAGGGGTGGGCCTGTGCTACTGCCGCATCCTCCACCAGTGTAGTGGGATCAGCCCAGGGGGCGAAGGCGTCAGAACCACACACGGGAGGCAGGTTGTAGTCCGAGAAGTGAGGGAAAACCCAGGATTTTATTTGTCCTTAATCCGTAGTGGTGAGTGTGTGTGTGTGTGTGTTTGGGTGCGTGTGTGCGTGTGGGGTGGAATGAGGGAAACCCGGCGGGGCGGGGCTGGCGTGCGGCGTCCTCCGGGCGTGTCGGAATTCCCGGAAGAGCTGGGAAGGAGCGGTTTCCCTGTGCCGGTTTCTCGGCCTCACCACTGTCCTCGTCTGTCGTCGCCGTCCTCGTCCGGGCGGACCCTCTGTGAGCGAGAGAGAGAGGAGAGAGCGAGAGAGAGAGAGAGCGCGAACGGTTAGGTAAGCCCGTCTTTTGGCGGATTCAGTGGCAATTACCTCGGACATTAGCTGCCTACATAGCCGAAGTTGATCCTCCTCCTTCGTGGGCGGAAGGGTGTCCTTTTATCCCCTCCTTCTGGAGTTGGATTGGTGAACCTCCTGCTCCCGGTTCGCCAATCCGCCGCCCGGCGTGGCGGGGTTGGCTCCACCCTGCAGTGACGCCCCTTCCGGTTGGCGTTGGGACCGGCGCGAGGCTGCCCGCCCTCGTGCCGGGCGGCAGTCGGGAAAGGGCGAAACCTCCTAGTTTGCGCGGCGGGTGTTGGTCCGCCGCGACAATGTGAATAACAACATTGGAAATATATTTACTGAAAAAAATGTTGGCACGTTCAATACTTATTTCCCCCACTATAGATGATCGCGTCATCTACATTGATTTGGGTCTAGTATGCAAACTGCAGCAGATCATGGAAGTCACTTACGATCAGTTTCACTTACGATCAGATTTTTAGGCAAAACAATAGTTGCCTTTGAATTTTGACTTTCATTCAGCAAGTCACCTGCGTTTAACGCCAGGGAATGAACCCAAAAAAATGTGCAGAAAAATGTCTTTGCGTGACCAGAGTTTTAAGCTCAGTCACTGACCGTTTCATAGAACCTGATTTTAATTGCTTTTGATCAGTTGTCTGGTGTTGTAGAGGAATGCACACTACATGCTCACTCGCAGATTTGGCTCACATAGTAAAATCATGTTTCACCTGGAGAGATCTCCACTGAAGTGTGCCTGATTCCTAAATCTCTCTTTCTCATGAAAATAACCCTGAGAGCTGTTGATTATGTAATGCAGACTGGGAAATCAGAGCTAGAATTGTGTTCAGGGCTGAAGTGTGATTTCCACACCGTGAATGTTGTATTTGTGGTGAGTTGGAGGAGTTATTATCAATATTAGACTGTGGTCTAAAGCTGCTCCTAGTAGATGGATTGGTGACTTTAAATTGCCCCTAGGTGTGAATGCGTGTGCAAATGGCTGTGTGTGTGTGTGTGTGTGTGTGTGTGTGTGTGTGTGTATCTGTATGAGAGAGAGAGAGAGAGAGAGAGAGAGAGAGTAAATAATTATATATTGTTGCAAATATATAAATTTGCTAAATTAAAAGTAATATGTTGACAGCTCATTCCTCTCTTGGTCTATCTGTAATGTACTGCATGGACTGTATGTGGAATAAACTTTTATTAGTGGTAAGGTTTTTCTCCTTGGCGAACACAAGATGGCAGACTCATATCTTATTGTGGGCAAAGCACTAGAGTAACACACATCCCTCTAAAAATGAATCTATAAACTATTAAACCTCTGTGATATAGACTATACCTGTTTTCCATATTACATGCTATTCAAATATTATTCTAACCCCTTCCCTGGTTACTCTTAGCAGCTAAGTTGATTCAACACACACACACACACACACACACACACACACACACACACACACACACACACACACACACACACACACACACACACACACACACACACACCTGTTTTAAGGCCTGGCATCTTTCAAAGTATTGCCAAGACCAGTAGTGACAACAAATTCTTTCTATCTATCTATCCATCTATCCATCTATCCGTCTATCCATCTATCCATCTATCTGTCTCTCTGTCTGTCTGTCTGTCTATAATCTCACAAAAGTGAGTACACCCCTCACATTTTTGTAAATATTTGATTATGTCTTTTCATGTGACAACACTTAAGAAATGACCCTTTGCTACAATGTAAAGTAGTGAGTGTACAGCTTGTGTAACAGTGTAAATTTGCTGTCCCCTCAAAATAACTCAACACACAGCCCTTAATGTCTTAATGCCTAAAGTTTGATGCATTGTATACAGCATATGCAGTGTACCTGTATGGTCTAAGCAGTGACAGGTTGACCCCCCACCCCTTCAACCTCTGCAGCAATGCTGGCAGCACTCATACGTTTATTCATTGAATGAACCATGAATACCAACATGTACTGTGAAATACTGAAGCAGAGCATGATCCACTCCCTTCGGAGATTAGGCCACAGGGCAGTATTCCTGCATGATAATGACCAAAAAGCACACCTCCAAGACGACCACTACCTTGCTAAAGAAGCTGAGGGTGAAGGTGATGGATGATGGACTAAACCCTATTGAGCATCTGTGGGGCATCCTTAAACGGAACGTGGAGGAGCACAAAGTCTCTAACATCCACCAGCTCCGTGATGTCATCATGGAGGAGTGGAAGAGGACCACGCAAAATATTGACACTTTGGGCCCAATTTGGAGATTTTCACTTAAGGGTGTACTCACTTTTGTTGCGAGCGGTTTAGACATTAATGGCTGTGTGTTGAGTTATTTTGAAGGGACAGCAAATTGACACTGTTACACAAACTGTACACTCACTACTTTACATTATAGCAAAGTGTAATTTCTTCAGTGTTATCACATGAAAAGATATAATCAAATATTTACAAAAATGTGAGGGGTGTACTCACTTTTGTGAGATACTGTATATATGCCATTATATCTGCTCATAACGGTATGAATACTTTGTGATAACAAGAAAACAAAATTAACATAACACATGAAACAATTAATTAAATGTAAATGCATGTAAATGCCTGGTTTCTTATGGCCATATTTTATTATTGATGAATTTTTTTCTGCCCTGCGATGGACTTGCATCTTGGCCAGTTTGTACCCTGCCTTGTTCCCGATGCTCCCTGGGATTGGCTGAAGGTTCCCCCGTGACCCTGAAGAAGGAGTAAGTGGTAGAAGATGGATGGAATTTTTTCCCAGATGTTTTTGGTATGTTAAACAAATGTCACACCAGCGCAGGAATCCATCAGAGACTCCACATACTAGAACACATCGTGGCTTACAAACATAGCTGCCATGAACTATAATCCCGTGTTACAATGTTACTTCACGTTTTTGATCTGTTTGCCAGGTTCTTAATAAATTCTAAACTGCATTTACATCCATCTGTGAATCTGTCGCATGACAACAAAACACACAAAATAAATAAGTACGACTTAAAAAACAAAATAAATAATAAGTACAACTTTTATTCTGTAACTTTTGTTTTTACTTTACTCTTTATAACTACTGTAAATAAAGCAAACAAACAAGCAAGTAAACAAACAACTGAATGAATAAATAAATTAATTAATAACCTGCAGAACAGAATCCGAAAGTGGATCTGCTCATCTCCTCTGCTACAGTGACAGACTCTGCATTGTACTACTGCGCTCTGAGGCCCACAGTGACAGGAAACCAAACTACACAGTGCAAAAAGCACTGCACCTGTCTGGAGTCATGCTTTTCTCACAAGATGGAGCTATTTACATCTTTACCTCTTTCATGCTCAAGCAACTGACCATGATGTCAGTTCACTTTTGAAGCTCAACCATTATTTGTGTAATCTGCTAATGTTTATCACTGTGACCCTGACCATGATAATTTGCCCGCCAAAGATGAATAAATGTATGTGAGTATGCATATATAGACAGTTATGTACATGTTCTGTTGTTATGAAATTATGTAATATACATGTTCCTGCATGCACCTGTCAGTTAACAACACATTTACAAATTACCTGTTGACACCATTACCTTTGTACACAGTTCCTATGTAGGTTATTAGGGAAATTAATGGTATTAATGTTTATTATTATTACTTTACTGTACATGCTACAAATTGCTGAATACATTCACCGAGGTGATTTTATGGCAATCAAACATTATTCAGGTTTTTTTAATGTTATGCTCAAATTTATATGCCCTTCAATCAGATGTGAGTTTATTCATACTGATATGCTAAAGATGAAATTGATGAATAAGGAAATGGTCAGTGGAAATTGTATTTAAAATTAGATTTGAACATACAGAGCATTGATGCATCAGGATCATTGACTACGTTTACATGGACAGCAGTAATCTAATTATTGACCTTAATCTAAGTAAGGTAATAATGTGATTAAGCTCTTTACATGAGTCGCTTTTAGAATACTCCTGTCATGTTCCCGTTATCCATGTTATAGATCATAATTAGATTAACAGCCCACGTTATTACGTCACTGCGCCACAATGTTTGACGTCACTCCAAAATTTCATGTATCAACATACAGTTGGTCTTCGTTATGGTACCGTATACAGTTTTGGGTGTTTTTGTTAAATTTTTTGTTTAATTGTTCAATCATCCATGTTGAAGGCGGTTGAATCTGTCACAAGGTGTGACGGGAGACAAGGATATAGGCTAAGGCTATGGCATAAACAGGACATGAAACCGAGATTCGCTATAGACGCACTCGAGCTCTACATGGCATATGTACATAGATGCAACGCATTCAACCGCGCCGCGTGAAGCACGGCTCATGGTATATATCCACACAGTCATTAGCCCGCAATCGCTACCAGCTGCGGGCACTTCCGCATACGTCACACATGACGCAAGGGGGCGAAAACA
The DNA here is from genome assembly GCA_012411365.1 of Ameiurus melas. Lineage (NCBI taxonomy): Eukaryota > Metazoa > Chordata > Actinopteri > Siluriformes > Ictaluridae > Ameiurus > Ameiurus melas. The sequence goes on along the minus strand of CM022756.1, from coordinate 37,446,951 downwards.
TGACTTCACCCCGGAAGAAGTACGCGCAGGCGTAACAGCGCTCAGCTCACGCTGTTACTCCGGGAGAACCGTGACATTTACAATGGATGAGACAACACCTCCTCCTCTACCAGTTGAATGAGGCTGGTGTACATAATTATATCCAGGAGGACTGGCTTCATTTAATGCTATGTACTCGTTTGGTTTAATCCAAGTTTCCGTAAAACACTTTAAATTACATTTCTGATCAGTAATGATTTTGTTAACAATAAGAGACTTATACGCAAGAGATCTAATGATTACCAGTCCTAGCTTCAGATTAAAGGTGCCGGATGTACATTCGGTATGATCTAATTTTATGTTAATTAGGTTACTAAAACAAACTTTCCGAAATTTTTTATTAATTGAACATTGCTTATGATGAATGTTGTGATTGTAGAAAATGTACTTACAGTAGGCAGCCACTTGGTGAGTAGATGTTGTCTGACAGTAGTTCTCCAATGCTCTCGTCCTTCTTCAGGTACCTGCACAATGACATCAAGAACACGAGCACCAGAAAAACAATGTGTGTGCGCCTTACCCTTTGTTGAAGCCAGGCGGATGTTTCGCACAATGGAGTCAATGACGATCACAGCGTTTGGTCTGGTCTGACAGAGAGGGCTGAAGCAATTCCTGTTTGGGATCTCAAACATTGGAAGTGGAGAGGTCCTCGCCCGGGGTATGGCTCTCACCTTTCGCTACTGGTGCACACAAGGTCGGTGGTGAGTCAGAGCAGGCGTGACGGAGACCTCGGCTGGAAAAGTCTTGGGTGCACGTTCCCTGCAAAGAGAAACGTCGAGTTAGGCATGTAACCCTGTTTCCTGAGAAGGGAACGAGACGTTGCATTTAGCAGTATGGGAACCAGAATACCCACCCCGTCATACCGAGGGTACGGCCTGTTCAAAAATACCCAACCCGAGGGTCACTGCGGGACACTCGAGCCTGGGGAGGAATGAATATCCAGGCTGTAATAACAAATGACCGTGTGAGGCATAGACTACCCTGCAGCCACACACACATCCTGCAAGGAAACCCCTTTGGACAAAGCCTTCAACAATCCCAGTAGAGATCCACTGCTTTGACACAGCATCACTTTTCCTGTCGCTGCCAAAGCAGACTAGTAGCTGCTCTGACTTAGGCCACTGGCCGGAGCGGTGGACGTAAGTACAGAGAGAGCTTACTGGACACAGCGGGTGCATACTCTCTTGTTCTGGTCAGAGGACAGAGGAGGGGAGAAAGCCTGCAACACCACAGGGTGGGCAGCCAATGTAGGCACTTTAGGAATATAATCCGGCCTAGGATACAGGAAGGACTTGGCTTATCTAGGGGTAAAGTCAAGGCAGGAGGGGCAACAGGGAGAGCTTGTAGACCTCCCACTCGCTTGAGAGATGTCAGGGTCTGTCAAAGAGCTACCTTTAGAGTCATAAGCTTCTCAGAGGCTGACTCTAAGGGCTCAAATGGGGTCTTTGACAGACCTTCCAAGACCACAGCAAGGTCCCAGGAAGGTATGCATGGCCTGCAGATGGGCCGCAGCCGTCTGACACCACGCATGAACCTCAAAGGTAGAGGATGTTGCCCCACAGAGGCTCCATCAACAGGGTCATGGCTGGCCGAAACGGCGGCCAAGTACCCTGATTGAGGAAGGAGCCCAGCCCGCTGAGAAACGTTCTGTAAGAACTCCAGGACTGTAGCAATTGTGCAGTTCACTGGGTCTAGGTGACGTTCCTCATGCCACAAGATAAAAAGCTGACACTTGAAGGCATACGCTTTCCTTGTGGATGGTGCTCTAGCTTTTAACATGGTTTCAATAATCTCAGTTGTGAGACCCGAATCTATGAGCTGGTGCCCCTCAGGGGCCAGACCCACAGTTTCCGAGTTCTGGCCGAGCGTGATAAATCAGCCCTCTGGCTTGAGACAGTAGATCCGCTCTAGGGGCTCGAATGGGGCAACCGACAGACCTTCCAGGGCCATAGAGGGTCCCAGGAAGGTATGCGCGGCCTGCAGATGGGCCTCAGCCATCTGAGACCACGCATGAACCTTGAAGTTAGAGGATGTTGCCCACCAGAGGCTCCCTCAACAGGGCGTGGCTGGCCGAAATGGCTGTAGAAGGAGCTCACACCGCTGAGAAATGTTATTGTAGGAGCTCCAGGACTGTAGCTATTGCGCAGTTACTGGGTTTACAGTGAATCCCTGTGGACGGGAATCTCCCAAGGTGTGCCATCTCGCAGAGATATCTCTCAGAACCATGTTCGAGCTGCCAAAATGGTGCTACTAGCAGGCTATCTTGGCGAACTCTCGCTAGAGCTAGTGGGAGCAGCGATGGGGGGGCAGCGATTGGGGGACCTCAGCCTCATGTGTGGATTCCACCCTAGGCTCCCAAGATACAGCTTTATCTAGCGCAGTGTTGATAGGATTGACACTACGCCTGTTGGGGATAGAAACGCCCTCATCGTAGTAGAATCCTATAACCCATAGAAAAGTTGTCCACTGCACCGGGGAAAGCCAACTTTTCTGAGATTCAACCTGAGCCCCCAGTTCTTCACGTGGGTGAGAACAACATCTCAATGTTGAACTGCCAGCTCCCTGGATCGTGCTAGAATTAACCAGTCGTCCAGATACACAGATGCCCTGGAGTCCCAATGGAGCCAGAGTGACATCCATGTATTTTGTGAAGGTGCGAGGAGATAAAGCTAGCAATATTCCTATGCGGAAACACGCACCTTTTAGATCTATCGCCACAAACCAGTTCTCGAACTGGATCTGTGGCATGATAAGTTTGAACATCAGCCTCTGAACCTGTATGTCTGAAGAGTACTGTTCAGATGATGCAGATCTAAAATTGGCCGCATATTCTCACTTTTTTGCGGAACCGGAAATAAAGGCTGTAAACCTCCCTCCCTGAGGGAACGGGGTACATGTTTCAGGACCCATTGTCCAAAAGGGAGCTTACTTCCTGCGCTTACGTCGGGCTCTGGTCTGTGTCTGACTTCTGTGGTGAGCACACCTGTGAACGGGGGGGTCGAGCTATAACTGGAACCGGTAACCCTTTCTATGGTAGACAGAACCCATGGAGACACATTTGGCCGTAGCTTGCAGGCTGCCCGATGGACTTCTAGTGACGTTAGCTATTCATTATTCTATTGGAGAGAAGCATCAGATTATCGTTGCCCTGTGACAGCTTGCTGACCAGGGAATACGAAAACTTGGGGACCACCTTGGCTAGGGGAGGCCCTACAGTAGCACTGGAGGCTACCTGCCCTAACAACCTCATGTCCCCGGATACATCCCTCCACAGCCCCTCAGGACCGTTCATCTTTGCCTGCTTGGCCTTTATGACCATTCTCCCCTAGCTGTCTGCGGGGGTTGGCGGGCTGCCATACTCGCCTTCTGAGTTTCCCCCATACTAGTGCTGGCCCAGGCTCCACTCGTGGACACCTGGATGAGCTTGAGACAACTTTTTTTTGCCATTAGTCGAGCTCACTCAGCAGGTCTGCTTGGTAGGCCTGCAACCCTGTAATTGTCTGCAGTGACCCACAAGCCAGCCTATTACTGCATAGGCTTGCCCACAAATGCTTCTTTTAATTTGGTTCCACCTTGGATGCAAGTCGGCCCCTGTAATTACCTGCCGTCGGTGGAGAGAGGTAGCTAGCAAGCGCCTCCTCCACCTCAGACATAGCTAAATAGCCATGCCATTCATTCCCACAATGGCAGAATAATCCAACATCGTGGGGTTATGACTATGGCTTAAGCATGGTTTTCCCCCAGAAGTTTGAGATTTTGTCATAACTTCTGGAAGACAGGGGAGTTTCTGTAGTGCGAAGTATTTTCTTTCACTGGGTAATCACTTCAAGCAGCTTTTTGTAGGCTGATCTTTGTTTTTAACACATCGTTCTAACTCTTCGGAGTCAGAGAGCAATTATTACCCCTTTGGCTTTCCATAGCGGGAGGAGGAGTCACGACGCGAACTCCAAAATCCAGCGGAGAGCTGAACCCGGAAAACAGAGCAAGAGATAGAGCAGCACTCGTCTCCGGCTCCTCTTCCGGATTTAAGAGATCCCCCGAACCTGAGACAGTTGGCTGCCTCGGCAGCGGTCGGCCCAGATCCGTGAGGCTTTGAAACCCAACTCGCTCGGCTTCGAGTGCGAGTTGAGCTGCTTAATGTAGCGTTACCATGCGCAGCCTCTCGAGGTTGCCATCGCATACTACACCACTAACACTTCACCCAGAAAGTGTGCACTTTTCCCCTGTGATGAAACCGGAGCACGTTACACACATCTTTAACTCTTTCTCGCTCATTACTTACCTCTCCTTTTCTTTACAAAGGAATAGAAAAGTTAAGAGATTTTGAGAAAATATCGAGTAGAAATGAAGCGTTTTTGTCACACAAACAACAGACATGCAGTCTTGCTGAAGATAATAAGGCTGGCGGCGTGGTTCACAGGTGCCACATATATATCATGTGACACACTTTTGCCACGTCACCTGATCATGGCAGGCCTATAGGTAGAGGCATGATTTTACGCAAGCTTCAGATACCGGTCACGCGCACAAGGCGTTCCCATACTGCTAAATGCAACGTCAAAGTTCCCTTTGAAAGGGAACACACGGCGTAGAGGGGCTAGGAGTGGTAATACCACTCTGCGTGCTTACCATGGATCTATCAACAACCATTGTTTCTGATATTCGGAAACCATTATGTTCGAGTTTTAAGGTATTTTTCCCCTACTTTTCTAGTTCCTCTTTTATTTATTTATAATTTTTTTATTATTATGGTGACTTTGATCTGACCATTATTGAGCAAGCAAGGACCTTGGCTGTCTTTGTACATTTCTTCTTTATCATTTGTAAGTGGATGTATTTCTTTATTTGTCAATAGTACATGTTTAATATGATTCTTAAACTGTAAACGCATGTTTGTTATTCACTTTGGTTTATTCCATGTGTTCCATGTCTGAGTGTGTCTGTGTGTGTATGCTTTCATTTTCTGTCGA